>PNEQ01024460.1:0-41386 GCA_003012365.1 Medauroidea extradentata | reverse complement strand
CAGAATCAGAGATGTTAGAACTGGTATACTATAGAAACACGTGCTTTAGAACAGTCGTATAATAGAAACACACATCTAAGAACTGTCATACTTTAGAAACACATAATATAGAACTGGCATTGCTTAGAACATTCTGTCTTCTGTGTTTCTGTGGTATGTGTTTCTATCGTGTGTGTTTCTAACATCAGACAGCACCCCGGGCTATCCGCCCGTACCACGCACTGACGTTGCCGCATTAATTTGTTCCGAGCATTCCTGCGAGATGTAAGCCACGGCGCTACTTGGCGTATAGTTCCAGATGTCCGCTCTCTTGGGCGTCGTGGGCGAGCGTTGTATTCACAGCCGCCTGAAGCTGTCCAGCTCCCGACCTCAGTCCGCGGCTCCGTCTTTTGTTTATCCTGCGAGTCCGCAGGGATACCAACATTTCCTCATCGCCCACCCTGTCTCTTCTCAACTCCACCCCTCACCTAACCCTTTTCCCTCGTTCTTCCCTATCTACACGATAATGCGTAATTACATTAATGGACATTTCCGTCTACAAAACAGACTCCAGCTTAAAATTCAGTGGAGCTTCTAACTTTCCCGAAACAAAGGAAATTCGACTGCTTCATTGCTGGCAGCTTTCGCTGTTGTGACTGCTACGGTTTCCCTTGTAAAATACGTAAAAATTGGAGAGTATAATACGAAGTTATGTTTAAAAAAATAGTGGCAATACTTACGTATTTTAACTCATTTATCACTGTCTTTAAAGTATCAGATTGTAAAACAACATTTTAACTGCTATAGAAAAGTATGATTTCTAATTATTATTATTATTATTATTATTATTATTATTATTATTATTATTATTAATTTTTAAAGTTTGGCGCAATAGTAACAAGTTGTACTCGTCCAAGTGTTCAATTTCCTGGCTCCGGCCATCCTGATTTCGGTCTTCCATGGTTTTCCGAAATCGCTCCAGGTGAATACTGGCATAGTTCCTTTATACAAGCCATGGTCGATACCTCTCTTAGTCCCTGTCCTTGTGTACAGTTTACAGCGACAGTCTCTAATGGGCTCGCTGTCGACGATACGTAAAGCTCGCTTAAAGTTAATTCACTTTTCTCTCTTTCTTGTACATACAGTTTGGCCTACGGCGAAAATTTAGAAGCCATCAAAAATTTTTATCAACGGTGAACTTATTTCCGTGATCCGTATATAAGGTAACGTTGTGAACAAATATACGTTGAATCTGTCCTGACGGGAGAATCAGTTATACGTAACGACCTGATTTAGATATGTTTGAGGTGTAGAAATCTATGACAAATTTGAGAAACTAGCTCACTACAAGCTGGCAGACTTTCGTTGACGTACGTCCAGTTTTACGATTTTGTTTCGCTGCGGCTAACGTTCACCCGTTCATATTTGCAAGGGGCAAGTTAAACGAAATTTTCCAATTTGATGGAACAAATGGATAGAGAAAATTCAGGAGCTTGTTCGCTACAGTCAATAATAAAACAGCTGAAATATACATAAACGAAATTTACGTAAAAAAGTAGAAGGAATACCACAGAGACATAAAGCAATACGTTTATAAAAGGCAATATTTATGCACAAATATACGCAGTTCCGTTTAAACAATTATTCGCTAACCACTATAGCTGTAACGAAATCAAACACACGAATTAAAATTGCATTATAGATGCAATCCAGTGTGATATAATATTGTAGATACGCTGACTTACCTTCAGTTACCTATACGTACTGGAATTTAAAATCAAAGACCACTACCATATTGCTTATTTTTACAGAAAATAAAACGCCTAGAATTTATACTGACGTTATTGGCAGGTAATATCACTGAATAAAATCGTTTTTGGTGGTTAACGTAATCTAAATGGTATCAAACTGCCAGAAGGCAAGATTATTAAATTAACTACAGATTTAATTTACGTGTAACACAGTACCAACACTCCACAATTTGAGTCAAGCATTGCGTAATTATTTCTGTCACTAATATATTTTACTACACGTTATACAAGAGAAATTTGCTCTAGTTTAAGAACTAAATCCTTCTCGCTGCTTCCATGACAAAATTTTTAATGAATTACTTGCGTTTACTACTGCGGAAATAACTTCTCCATCGCTAGAGCGTTGTAAGAAAATGACCGAACATACAAGAGTCAAAACTGTACACATGATACTACAAAAATCTAGGAACAGCATAAACAGCAAATTAAATAATTGCTGTTGCACTAAATGTAATTTATATGCGTGGCACACAAATTAAACAGAACACGGTGTGTCAACAAGGTTTCGAATGTAAGTATAAAAATTTTTCAAAAAGTGTAATCCTCTGGAACATCATATGATCAATATTTTAACGGAGAAATGAAATTCTGACGAACAAATTCGCTGCTGAAATTTTGATAAGTTTACGGTGGTCCAAAGATTACTTTTGCAAAATATTTATTTAAGCATTTGGTCGTTTTATTATGTTGATTTCTTAAAGTTTGAGGTTAATAGCATTATCTGACATTTGTGTATCATACCCTCTTAACCACAGCACAACAGCTATAAGCTGACTCCTAACAAAACCAGCATTTGATCAGAAGGAACTCTTCTTTCAACTCGTAAAAATATAGAAGCTTTAAAATAGATCAAACTTATATTGTCCACTAGGCGTACATAAACAAGCCATTTTCTGGACAATATCGACGAAGTCCAGACAGTCTTATTAGTGACTAACGAACTGAAATTATTAGACTGGTTTCTGGGCTGGAGTCGCGTCTAGTTCTTGAACAGGCGTTTGGCAATACTTTACAGAAAGTATCGATACTCAGAAAGAAAGTCTGCTTCAAGTTATGGCAGAACGCAGGTCCAAGTTACCAAGAAGACGCGGTCAAAGCCCGAAAGCCAGATATCGATCGCGATAGTATGAAGCTCCTAACACACAGACGTTTTATTTGTTGGTTTCGCGGTAGTTCATAAGCAGCTAGGACACGTGAGAGCAGAGATGAAACAGAACTCAAGACGCAGGACCGAGATGTCGTTGGGCACGCGAGACGTAGTTATTATTGGATTGACGGCCGCAAGGAAAGTCGAGGCATGGCGCCGGCCGAGGAGCAGTGCTGGGAACTGTTAATGAGATTATGAGTTGTTAGCGCGACACTAGGACTGTGAGATACATAGAGGCACCCACACAACATGCGGTCCCCAGGAGCTTCTGTTTGGGTTCCTCAGAGCATCGATCCTCTATGGTTACCATTAACACAGTTCTCAAGGGGAAGACTGAGGTCTTGCGCTCAAAGGCGATGAGGCTGGTGATAAGCTAGCAAGTGTCGGCCTTACAGCAGGCTCGCTTCCAAGTCCCGACCACATTCCTTGTAGTCCAATAGCACGCCAATAATATAAATATAACAGTTATGACATTACTGCACGTGTCCAAAGCTAAAGGGTGCTAGATCTACTACTAAGGTTAATTCTTCTACAGGTTAGAAAGAAAATGTGTATGGGATAGTTGGCGCAGGGAAAATTTCTGCGGCTAGTTTCGCTGCTATCGTAAAGGGACCAGAAAAATACGAAACTGTAGTAAAATTCAATATAAATATGCAGACAGAAGTAATTTAACTTAATTTTAAAGTGGATAATAAGCCAATTTCGCGTTTTAAATTAACTTTATGTAACTTAAAATTCAGAAAAGCTCTGTGATTGTCCAATGTTATACCCATTACCGATGCCAGTGCTTAAGCGGCAGAAATTTTCCCTGTGACAAAATTATCACATTGATATTTCTAACCTGCTGTAGAATAAACCTTACTACTACACATGCCGAGATGTACTTTTCTCTATACCATAACAATACCGAGCTCCGAAGCCCTAACAATGTCATTTTTTGCCATGCCCTTACGTCTCCTCTCTTAAACGTCATACTGTAGGACAAAAGTCAAACATGGCGTAATTTTTCTTTCCCCGAAGGAGATAAAAAAAAAAAAACAATTTCCAGAATTTTTATGGAAATACGTAAATACATCTAAAGACCGATTTTACAATTTTACAAACGAAACTGCCCTTAAGGTTTTACTCCGAAAGTTACCATATTACCACTATTTATCCTGGTAACCAACCCGTTATATTAATAAGTCTACTTGAGACAGTCAGAAAACGCGATACTTTTTCGTGCCAGAGTGTTCCTTAAATCATTCTAGCATCCCACAGTTTGCGTGGTTGAACGTCGACTGCGTGGCACTGGTCGGTGAGATATTTGGCCAAACTTTAAGGTCATGAAGAGCGCTGCTGATGGTGATTTTATGTCAGCATTAAGCAATGGGTGAGAGGATTCAGGTGTACCCCGATGAGTCCGCCGGTCGATGGCAACGCCAGCTACGTTTCTCACTTGAGAAAATCGGAGCGACCCCACCGGGTATAAAAACCCGGTTCGTCGTGCTGGAAGGTTGGTGGTTAGAGACGGTAATATATCGCGAAAACTGTTGTGCCAACATACCCTAGAAAACGCTAAAGTTTTTTGCAACATGTATGACTGGGTAATAGACGTCTGACATAACGTAGCTATCTGCAGAGTAATAACTAACACTATGAAATATTTATTGAATTCAAATTCTTTTGTTCGATTTATTGAATAGCATGTACGTTCAAGAAATTTTATTCAAATAAGATTGAAGTGACCACTTGAAATGTGATTTTAAAACATGTCAAACAGTAGCCTGTCACATGTAGTTACAGTGTGAATTTTTTAAATGCAATGTTAATTGGTTTTTTGGGGCTTATAAGAACTAAAAACGTGCAAATTTTGACTTTGAACTGCCTACAAAACTAACACTAGTTCCTACAATGATAAAACAATGATTTTCCCACACTCGGACGCCCTTAACAACCTTACTATTTTCATCTGTCACCTCAAGAAAATATCCACGGCTCAGCGATGGATGCAAATTATCGAAATTTGTACAAACGCATCTTACTCGTGCACTGGTCGTTGTCGTTCCGTTATTAAACCTGCTACTCTCATGCTCAACGCAGAGATGAAGCAAAACATTCAGCTCATTTTCTTTACTGCCATCGCTAAAAGAGTAACTTCTAGGCAAAAGAACATTCTAAAACGCGCAGAGAAATCCTGCATAAATAATTCTCTTGGGGCGTTATTAAATTACATCGTACTCAACGGTTTGCGAAATTAGAGTCACGACATACAAAGCAGAAGAAAAGCAAACACGGATTACATTTCCGACACGGCATAATAAAGAGAGTTATTTATTTGGGAACACATTGCCACGGTGGCCAGTAATCTCATAAAAGGCGCGAGATATTTAAACTTAATTTCTGTACAGATAAAGTTCACTTATAAACTACTCATGATATTTGGAACTGTTTAGTTATGCATGGACTCTGACTATCACAAGCACTATCAGTACGTTTATTTGCTTGATTTTAAAAAATTCTGTCAAATATAAATACTAGACAATCAAACATCAGAGTCCTTTTTTCTCCCGCATTTGCGAGTAGCATGGCCAAAACCAGTGCTTTAGGTAAACGATCGGTCACCACTTGCTCTTAAATTCGACTTCACAGTTTCTATCGGCATGTTTAAATTAGCACTAGCCTATGTTTTCAAGTAAACGTTGCAGAAAAATGGCGTGTTTCATGGAGAACAGGTAATGTCGTAATACTCTGTCGTGCTACAAGGAATGGCAATATTAGAAACATTTTAGAGAACGTTCCGTGTTATTGACGTGCTGTATATCGTATCGTAGTGTTTCAAGTATGTATTACTTATTTCCTACAAATAGATTCATTGATACCAATTCATAGATTTCTATACAATCCTTGTTAAATTGACCACATTCGAACAATAAGTAAATAACTCATAACCAACCTAATGAGATTATGACCTTTGATATGTTTCTCATTCAAAGAATTAAACTCGTTTTTAAGATGAAATCTTTGCCGGACGATGCCGTTGGTTCGCGGCGCTTCTAAGGGATCTTTCGTTTTCCTCACCCCTCAATCCTGCGCTGCTTCATTCTCACTCCATACCATCTCTCACCGTCGATGAAAACCTCGCGGTTAAGAGCGGGCTAAAATTCACTAATTTATTCTCCCAGTGACCGGTTAGAAAAGCATTAATTAAAATTTTTTCACATATACTGACTCAGCAGCTGTGTCCTTTTTTACAGAAAATTTTGGTTACATCACAGCTGTTTGTACGCTTAGTTATATTAGCATAATAACAAAAATAACGCAATACTGATGTAGGCTGCATATGTTTCTCCATATTTTGATCACGTAAAAAAGTTCTTAGAACAGACTTCCGTATAAAGAGAGAAATTGAATTTTACGCACATATTTAATCACTGTTAGCTGTTGAAGTGTTTCATTTGCAACATTGTTAAGACAGTTGGTTTTTGTAATTTACTTGAAATTCGGTAAATTCTTAGTAACATTCAAGAAAACCGTAACTTCTTGAGCTAACATTCTCTCCGGAAACAATTTTATAAATGGATAACTATGAGACGATTTTAGATATTTCCCAGATTCAGGAATTTCATTAGTAATATTTTGATATCATTCCGGATAATTTATAAACTGTAACATGCTTTAATAAATCTCGGATTCGTCCCATTTATAATAAAGAAACGCTAACTCGATAGATAAACGACACTGACTTGTAGTTGGAGCTATTTGTTTGTATAAGGTATCTTATAAAGTGTTCAATTTATTTTAACTCAATGACAACTAGGTAGAATTTTAAATAGTCCTAGCCTGTGCGACTAGGGTTACAGATACTAAGAATAAAAAAGAAGATATTTCACTAAAAGAGAGGACAGAAGTATTTTACTTACACACAAGCTTATAGTTGAAGAAATTAGGCCGAGAACAGAATTATAAAATGCCATTAATATCACACGATCAGCCCTCTAAAGGTTTATAAATTGAACACAAAAATATTTGTAATACAAATCAAAACATAATATATAAATTATGTACTAGTTACCTAAACTTTAATTCTTAAATCTATTGTTAGAACGAAAAATATATGAACGCGTTAAGGGAAATTTAATCTACTATGAAAAATTCGGACACTTTTGTGTGTCACGTAAAATTCGGTAGGATGAAGAAAAATACTTAAAACGGAGATCATGTTCCTCCGGCCTAGTAATTTTTATTAAACAGAAAAAAAAAAGTATTTTCTTCTAACTTATCAAGTTTTAGTAAAGAATCCATTCCATTACCTTATCCAGTAGATAATTTTTACGACTGAAATGGCATTCTGCTACACATTCTACTGTTGTAGAAGGCTTTTAGGGTGTCTAAACAGGCATACCTCCCTCGCTTCAGTAGTTATTGTAGCTAGCTATTATGGGAGGTAAACATGGCCTCAATAGCTACCATGTTTGTTGAAGCCCGGTAAAGCCGCGATGCATATGTCCTTGTTTGCATGTTTCCTGTATGTCTAGGCGTACACGACGCAGTTCTGAGGAGAACCTTAGGGCCTTTCACATCCCTGGGACTCCGACACCGTGTAGTTAAGGTAGAAGCATCACTTAGCTGTATGTCTAATAACGCTATTCGCCACATAAGTTCACTCGGCGACAATATTCTCACGACAAGGTATTTCGCGGATTCAACTCGCCGCAACCTACACTGTAAATAAATTGTTTGTAATTTTACTTTGCCACACGTGCGTATAGGAGCGCTAAGAAAGAAGGTATCGTATGGTAGACAGACATCCATGGTAGAACTTCTAAACCGTTTTTTATAAAACAATCAAATTCATACTAATGCTACCAGACTTTTATTGCAACAAGTGTACAAGTTTGCATATTTACAAGACGGAATTATGGTATCTGTACCATACTGCGTTTAGGTTAATTACTTCCTAAATAATGTAGGAGTTTTTTTCAGTGTAGAATTCTTAGCCACAGTCGGTTATATATTGGCAGCCAACCATATAAGCAGGTGCTATACCCAAGAATTACTTCCTCATTTATTTCTGGCTTGATGCAGTCGTCAAATATGCGTCGAAACAGCTGTCGTCTAACCACATAAGTTACAGTGAAAGTATATATTCTTGATGTTCGACCTGCCGTACGATAAACTAGCAAAATACTCGAGCCTATAGGCATGGAGCTGACGCAGGCCGTATTCATTTTTCTACCGACAGTAGCCGAAATGACTCAAAATGTTTCTATATCTCCTGAAATAACTTGCCAGTGATTGGCGAACTGTGTTTTGGCGTCGGGGGCTATACTTCCGACAGAGGTCCAGTCCTACTGATCTGCTGGAGAACAGGCAGTCTCAGTCGAAGCAGATGGCGCAAGATCTTAGTTTTTGTGATTGTAGCCACTGAGCAAATCAGATGTGTGAACATTTGCCGCTAAACCGAATTTACTTTTCCAGATAGTATTAGGAGCCTAGCCAGGGAAGGAAGGACATCGGGATAGCCTACATGTCGTAATTTATATTTATTCTATCCCTTCATTAACTTCATACTCAAAAACTAATGACGAGGATGAATCGAAAAACATATCACTTGCTAATGACACAACCATCATTTCATCGGACATGGTTTACGTCGGCCGACACCACGTGCTGGGAAGACCGGCTTAACTGACTGAAGGCGCTCCTGTAAAGGCCAGTCATCTCAGCGCTCCCAGTGTAAATAGGAACACGGCCCTAGGTAAGGGGCTGCAGTAGTTAGAGCGTGTACTTGTAGGAGACGCTGGTGAGTAGCAGCAGTCGTGTCTCGGCTTGTTACGCTCGGATCCAGTGTTGGCGGACAATGAGGCTCGCACGAGGGAAGGACGGGTTGGTAATCACGGCCAGACGTGACCCTCGTTGGACGTCTGGGGTCGAGCGCGCCTGCGCCTCCCACCTCCCAGGTGAGCCACGCTATCGATCACCCCGCCCGACATCTCGCACGCCCGCCGGCCGCACGCAACGACGGTCCGTCCACCATCCCTCCTTCCTTCTTCTCACACTTCTTCCCTCAAAGAACTTGTAATGTGATTGATACCGCCTTCCTGCGAGACACCCGCCGGAATAAACAGGCCTAGGGTCGTACATCACAGTGTGCTAACACGCTCCGTTGACTTCCCTACTCTCTGGAGAGATACGTCCGTGCTCTTGTTTATTTCTGTCGCCCTCCGCAACCAGCCTGACCTGCTGCTTCGCGTGTCGGTGCGTGTCCTAGATACCATTATTTGTTTTGCGGGAAGGACAAAAATGTCCGGCTGTGTAACCTACTCGCCGTGCGTTAGAGAGAGTGAGTGAGGCACGCACCAAGGACGATGTTGACCTGCTCATCTGGTGCGCTATCACCTCTAGCGCATGACACTGAAACGGCGTGTAGTGGTATCGTACATCACTCGCCTGACTGATACTTTTAAGGGTCACCCCATCTTCTTGTAAGTGAGTTTTAAGCAAAGCCGATTGTATGTTTCTAGAGTACTGTTACATGAATCCCGTGAGTAGTATTTCAGATATAACAGGTTGGAAAAACAGTTACTAACTATTTTGAGAAGCTCTCCGAAATTATTTTTCTAATTGATGTAATTATATTTTAAAACTAGCTTTCCGTTATGGTTTGAAGTGTATTTTCTTTTCGTACATTTACACAATGGACACATGTTGAATAGCTTCGTACGAAAACTGTATTCAGGAACATAACGCAAAACCATTTTAAGCATGTGGTAGACAGCGCCCTTAAAGGGGAGTGTTAAACAATTTTATTATATTTCCAGTTTCTGAGCCATAACATTTATTCGAATTGTGTTATCAAAATTTTCTCTTCTTGGTAAACTGCTTCACATAAACAATAATGGAACCTTTTATTAATTTGTAATGCATAATCATTGCAGAGAATTATAGTTTAAGTTTCAAGAATTCTCTTCCAATGATTCTGCATGACAAATTAAATAATATTCAATTATTTTCTCGCTTACTTTCGCTCCCGATTAATTAACCTTCAATGATTAGTGGAGCACTTCAAGTGATTATACACGCGTGTGACCTATTTGGAATGATATCCCTAAGTAGACAGCACCTACGCACGTTGGACAGTTTTCAAACGAACTTAAATAAGCGAAAGCTCTGCACTTCACAGCCCTGCATGCATTGTTTTAACTGTCATGGTGGATCATATAGGCGCGATACAGCGACACGACAAAAACGACGCGACATTAAAATGTTCCTTATTGTGAACACTAGTTTGGCTGACGCGCGACAAATACTTTTAAATATTACACGTAAATAGTTATTTGCCACAGCATACTGAACACCAGTGCGACAGCCACAGATGTTAGCAGTATTTCAGTTTTTTTGTTGGTTCGTAATACATTTTCAATACCAACTGGCATTCAAAAATGTTGAAATAGACAAAAACTAGTTTGCTTAAAATGATTACGCTTTGCTTATGAGAGCCAACGAAAATCTCTCTTAAAATAATAATCGCTATTTACTACCAACTCACCAGTATCACCAACATTCGGGCGCAAAATTTAACTCCGACTCGAATAAAAATAGATACAATTTCTACTCGGAATTCACATCACGTTCGCCATTTATGTCGAGCTGACGTCACAGAAATCTCGGTGCTGGTTGGTGAACATCTTGTTCTTGATGTCTCGGCATCCGTGTGACTTCTGTCGCGCCTATGTGATTACACCATTAGTTACTGTTCCAGCGAGTGTTTTGTTGCATCCCCAGCAATGTGGCGAGGGATTCCGTCAGAGTTGTCATGCAGATTTGCTATTGTTTCCGAGACTTCAGTGACCAGTTTAATGGTTTGTGTCCAACAGCGTAAGGAACTATAACGATAACATGTTAAATATAATTCATCTTCAGATGAAGTATGCAAACTTCTAGAGTCTCTACTATACGGTGTCCCGAAACATCCGCATAATAAGAACGCCAAATGAATCTGAATTGGAGACAAAAATGTTAGTATTAAAATATTGTAATCTATGCAAGATAACAACAAACTGTTTACAACATGCGGCAAGATAACCCATACGTTTTATTTTTTTTCTTACGTTCCTTGTCAAGACCGACGCAAATAATGACTTTTTGGAAAACATTTGTTTCACCGATGAGTCAACTTTTCATGTGTCAGGCAAACTGAATCGTCATGATGTTTGTATTTGGGGATCAGAACTTCCTCATGTTACACGTGAAATGGAAAAAGACACTCCCAAAATCAATGTGTGGAGCGGACTTACGCATGATTGCATCATTGGTACATTCTTTTTCATTGAGTATACAGTCACAAGTGGTGTTTACTTGGACATGTTGCAAGAGTTTGCTGTACCACAACTGGACCATCTGCGACATTACCCTACTTGACTTACTCCAATGAGGTTTTGTAAATGATCAGGTATAACCAACCAAGGAAACAGACTTGAAGACATGCATTCGTAATGCATTTCAAAATGTTCACTGTGGAGATGTTGGAGCATATAGAGAGAGAAACTGAGTACCAACTGGACATTATTTGTCCATTAGCACACACTGACGTGTATCAATAAAGAAAAAAAACTGTATGAGTTACCTTGTCATATGTTAATTTTTTTATTAATTTATTATTTTAATTAATTAATTTTTAGAGGGATTATTAACGTCCCCCGGTTTTATGAACTTTTCAGGCTTGGTGAGGGATGGCTTACAAACTATCTAAACCAAATAAAACGACACAAACATCCATGCCCGTACCGGGACTCGAACCCAGGACCTCTCGCACCGTAGACTGGCATGCTACCAACCTCGCTACGGAGGCTGGCGTCATACGTTAAAAACAGTTTGCTGTTACCTTGAATAGTTTTAAAGTTTTTAAAGTCTTAAGTTGTAAAAATAATTTATGGACGTCCTGTACAATTTACCACTGACATTTTCGTCTCCAATTTAGCCCAGAATTTGCGTGGTGTTTACGGACACTATGTATACATATACCCACACAAACACCACGCAGTTCATTTTCTGCAAGGAAAATTGCAGTCCAAATAAAGGTCACTAGTCACAAAAAAAAGTATGCATTTATCAGTTTCGGAAATCGTTCTTTAACGTGACAGATAGGTAAGTCGCCAGACTCGGCATATTGTACGCATTGTCACGTATTCAAATGTTTGGTCATCAATGTTGTTACAGTCAAATTCACCTCTTTTGAAATACCAGATGATGTACGAGGTGCTTGCTAATATTGACAAAACTGATTCAAAGCGCGGATGCTATGACAAAAAAAAATGTTCGTTTGACATATGAAGCTCCCTTTTAAACTTGTTGCTACGTGTTTCTGTATGTGGCTGCTACCAGTAAAGCTGGGTTTTACGTCGTGCGTGCATTCGTGTACATTATCAACTAGCTTAAGAAACATATTTTTAAAAATATTTCTAGGTAAGAAATCTACATTGGAAGTTAACAAAGTTGAAATAAAATTATAGATTCTATACACGTTGTTTTTATTCTTAGGTCGCCGTGCGCTTGTGCAGAGCGAGAAGAACCAAATGTTTATTGCCTACGTGGTGTCTGTTTATGAATATCACGTATGAATGGTCACTTCCCTAGAAAACAAGTTTCTATGTTTTATTCCTGTTCTAATTGTTATATTTCGCATGTGGAATCGTACCGGACGATGTCGTTGGCCGGCGGATTTTCTCGGGATCTCCCGTTTCCCCCGCCCTTTCATTCCGGCGTTGCTCCATACTCACATAATATCACCCCTCACCAGCGCTGAAGACCTCGATGTTAAACGTTGGCCAAAATATCTCACTCACTTATTATTAGAAACACTGGAAAATCGCGGGAAATTTGGCTTTTTGTTAGGCTCCAACGAGCCGTGTATAACACTGAAGGTTTTGTATAGATACTGATTATAGTTTATTTCTACAACTGGTGCAGCGAGAACTACACAGCTCTAACACAGAACGTATGTGATTTGTCAATTAACACAAGTCACAAATTGCATCGTCCATTTACAACAGGATCAATATACTATTGAAGACTATGTTGACTTTAAAGGTTTTTTTGCGATTTTCCAGTGTCTCTACCTATTGTTAGAGATTATGGTGTATCGCGAAATTTTTTTGTTCCAACGTACCCTTGAAAACACTGTAATTTCTCATGACATGTATGATTTGGAGATATACGTCTGACACAACGTAGTTGCCCGCAGACCAATAACAGACATGAAATATTACAATAGCGGGATTTTTATTGCCTCAGTCAAATAGGGCGACAGCTCCACGTACAAGCGAAAGTCAGTAATCTTTACGTAAGCTTACCTTAATATTACTGGCTTTCGCTTGTATGTGGAGATGTTGCCCTGTTTGAGTGAGACAATAAGAATCCCACCATCGTAATATTATATGCCTGTTATTGGTCTGCAGACAGCTACGTTGAGTCAGACGTAAATCACTCAATGATATGTGTTGCATTTAAGTACAGTGTTTTCAAAAGGGTATGTTGGCACAAAACATTTTCGCGGCGCACAACAATTTCTACCTATTGTGTACTCCAAGGGAAAACTGGTAAAGTATGAGTTGGCTTTAACTGTTTCATTTTACCTACTTAAATTTTAGTTGTATTTAGGCAGACATCACACACATTTCTTCATTATATTGGCATGAAATACAAGGTTACTGCTTACGTGCTGACGTTCAGGCAAGTCCCCGACAATAAGACTGCACGCGCCAGGAGTGTGCTTTGCACGCATTGTAGGCAGGTGTAAAGCTATTTTAAGATCCCTGTCTGGTGGACGTATTTTGCGCCTTCGTGCTCTGGAAGCGGGGAAGCTCTGAGGGAGACGTACAACGCGCATTACTACTCACTCTAGCCTTAAGGTGCAGGTCACTGAACTCGCCAAAAGCTCATGAGTAGAGTCCCGGAAATTTCGCGGATTCAACTGAGGAGAGGTTGGATTTTTAAGTCATGTACATGTTGAAAACTTTTTCGATTTGGTGATTGTTTATAAAACGTGACCTTGAGGACTCCCAACCAATGGCGGACGTGCATAAAAACACTCATGGACTCCCGTGCTACATCGTCAAATGTTCAAATGCTCACTCACTGGAGCAGCAGCCATTGTACAAGTATCTGAAGACAAGAGAGTACATAGGACTGTGGAGTCCAGCCTGCTGGTCGTTGAACCCGCCAAATATACGGGACTCTACTCATGAGACATTACGGCCATGATCTTTCACGTATTTCAAACAATTGCAAATAACTCCAATATTTTTAACCAAATGTTTTAAAACATTTTGAGTCTAGGTACAGTCATACGATACATAATTTTGCCAGAGGTTTTTTTTTTTTTTTTAAATAATGTACCGTTTGCTAGCCAAAAAACATTTTGCTTAATTTTGCCTCACTTTAACAACAAAACATGTGCTATTTCAGGGAAAAATTTCTAACAACCAATTTAGTGTATTGTAACAGAAAAAGTCAGATACAAAAGATGATATATGAGCGTTTAAACTGCCAGAATGAATATTTGATATATGTATTATTTTGCGTTAAAAAATATATTTTCGAAACCACTGCAAAACTAAAGAGCAAGACCTTAAGTGGTGAACTTAAAACTATGACTTAGTATTTAATATAAATGTGTTTAACAAGCGCCTGTATGCACCTATATATAGAGTCTGCATACTGTTCGCGCGCCAGATCTTAGTCCCTGGCGTATACGCATGTTTATTCGTAAACTTCATGTATGCTACAGTAACACAGTATAAATCACGTCCTATCTTACGACGTTACTGCGGCTAGCATGTGTGTCGCAAGCTATTGGGCCTCGTTGTGTTGTTTATATATTTACGGGCGTAAAAGATATACCCGTCAGGGATTCAGAGTTGGCACGCGGACTGTATCTAAGAAGGACCACAAAAACTAAAATTCTCGCCGTTTTCCCCAGCAAGTAAACGAGTTTTTACGTTTAAGTGGAATATTTTTAATGGGTACACACAAGTGTAAGGTTCTCCTAATGCTATTCCTAAGTTGACATAGCTCACCTACGTTGTACAAGTTTCGAATAATTCGCTATCGGCCGGAGTTATGAACACTCCTAGATGACATGGAAAGGTGACCTTCTTAATTACAGTGCATTTGACGTCTTTGTCTGTAAAATAAAATTGTTATATTGATTTTATCTGTCAGATGATTCCATATTAGTGTTACAACGCTTTTAAGGCTGGTAGCTAACCTCAAGTGATACCGTTCGCGTGTAAATACGGTGATAGATTGGAATAGTTCCATCGCCAGTGTGAGTACGAATGTTTGAGGGTAGGTAAACGTGCAGTACGCCACGCGGCCCAATTACACATCCAGAAGAGCGACTGGCAGTTTCGATTGCGGCAATTTAACAAAAAAGGTTGTAGCTTCGCCTATGAGATACAAGTGCGTATGAAATGTAGAGGGTGGAGGAAGGGTCAGACATAACAATGTGCTCCAAGAAAGGTTACCCTTTGTTGCACATCTTTCCTTCCCTACTTGTTGTTACAGCTAAACTTGTTTCTGTAAAAACAGCCAATAAGCATCCAAAACAAAACACCTCTACCACTATAAGCAAATATACTAATCTAAATGCCAATTTTGATAGTTATCGAAAACATTACACACTTTCAAAATACGTATCACATTTAATATGCCGGGTTGCCTAAATAACAATATTACGCCCGCTACCGTCAGAATTAAATGTTTCCGACTTCACGTCCTTACGCAACATGTATTACATTTAAATGTATACACATGTGCGCGCACGCTGAAGGAGATGTATGCACGGAAAAGACAAAATAGTTAAACCGTACATGATTACATTCAAAGTGGCCACTTGCTCACCTGCATACAATTACGTGTTATGACTACAAAACTGGTAGTTGCTCAGCATTTATGAGGAGTTTGTGAAGAATTTAGAAGTTCACTCACACTTTCTGAAAGCCGTCTCGTGAACGTGTGTTTTATGTCATATCATAGGTGAGGAAAATAAAAGCTTTGCTCTATAAATTGTAGTACTTATATTACTAATTTGACCAATAAGTAATTGACTAGAGTGAAAATATGTTTCGTAAGTATTTGAAAAATTAGGTCCGAAACATCGGTTCGCTCAAGGAAACTACTGATTTGTCATATTAGAAATCTAAGTACTTCAAGTCGTAAAGTAAAGCTCCTGTTTTTGTTATGATGCGACATAAAATACATCCTCACGACCCGGCGTTCTGAAAGTCTGCGAGAACTTCATAATTCCTCACAATATCATCATGAATGCAGCTATCCTCGGATATCCTTCACATATGATATTTATTTACAATGCAGTTGCATCTACCAGTTTTGTTGTCAGAGCATATAACTTCAAGAATGTACTGGCCATTATAAAAGGCATCATGTGCACTTTAACAATATTATGTTTTCCATGCATCAATGCTCTTAATACTTGTTATATCAAAGGAAGAACAAATAATTATTTTCTCTAGAACAAACAGTAAATTATATATTGTCAACACAGATAATGCAGACAGTAATATAGAATAATATTGTTTATCTAAAATATAAAGGATATATAATACATTAAGTTGTGTTTGAGTGAAACGTTTAATTGGGTGATCTTATTTCTACAAACGAGAGAAATATAAAATTATGATTTACGAATTGATAAAATTTACTATCTCTGCCTTTCGTTACAACCAGATTGTTAAAATAGGTGGATTATTATCTTCTTTACAACGAATGGTCATGTGTCCACAATCCATACTACCCCGTTTTTTTTAATACCAACATTAATTTCGTTACAGCAGAGAAACACATGTGTTGTAGAGTTGTTTGATGATCGTAATTACTTCTGTTTCAGTTTTTTTTTACTTTTGAATTAATTTCGTTGTTGTTAGTGATTTATATAAACGAGTCAGTAATTAACAGCACAACGCCCGGCTTCAGTTCGTAGATTAAAAAAAAAAAAAGAATTAATATTTTCATGTCTCTTTTACAGAACACGCTCAAGAACAAACAAAATATGAAGGGACAGTTTTTATTGACAGTAAATCAATTTAGCAAAAGCCTGACTACAAAAACATGCGAACTCTCCGATGACTCTCACAGGAAACTGTTACAAGTAAATCCTCTGTGGCTTAGAAACGATATATATATATATATATATATATATATATATATATATATATATATATATATATATATTCAAGTTACCTATGTGTTGTACTATACTATGCGAGAATCATTCAAGCAGAAACGCAACCTACATAAAAATAAATGACTTCAGGTATCAAATAGGCTTGTACCATACTAAAAGAATTAGACTCTTGAAAAGAATTCGTATGTATTATGATGGATTGTAGCCAAGAAATAGCGTATGTTGTAGTTACGAAAATAAAAGCAAAAATAAGTTGTGTGAAAATTTATAACATCTGTTTGTCACCAATATTTATCAAGGCATTCAAGGCATACTATGATATAGGGATATTAAACAGTTACTTGTAGTGCTACAAAACGTGTTCACCCAGAGCATATTTCTGGCTGGAATACACAATTGAAAATAGATTATACGCTATTAGTAAGTTATGCATTAGAAAATACCGCGATTAAAAATAAATAATACGTACAAAAATATATCTATTAATATCGTACCTAAACCGTAAGCACTAAAAAACAACTCTGTTACTAGTAGAAGGTTTCAAAGTAGCAGTTAATTAAAACATGTCTGTGATGACACTGACGATGTAGACGACTGCATTTGGTAAGAATTAAAGTAGCAAGTTAGTTTGATCAGCGGCAGAACACAGACAAATCACAATCTTTTGTAAAAAAAAAAAAAAAAAAAAAAAAAAAAAAAAAAAAAAAAAAAAAAAAAAAAAAAAAACAATTTTCTTGAAGTTATTAATAGGTTTCTTTCAAACTAGTGCGTTACTAATTGATATACTTCCAACGTTTTACATAATTACAGTTTTACGTCGTAAGACTGATGCCCAATTCACTATGAATTCGACGTTCGTGGCACTTGGGAATGCATTATAATACAGCGCATATAACGAAAACAAATAGATTGTCTAAAATGTAGTTATATCTTTGTTATTAATGGTGACGAAAATTCCAGTTATGGTAAAAATATCAATTTAAAATTACAACAAGTCAATTAAGTCTGCTACGATTAAAGTACACTATATATGTGTATGTTTTATTTCAAATTAAATTCTTAATTTACATGTCAAATGAACACTGAAATCTAACAAAATAAATATAAACACTTAAGGTTATGTATTTTAAGTGTATCAGATGATACTTACAGCACGCGCACTAACACGTCAATGTCCATATGTTGGCCGCCTGATCAGCGGCAGCCATTCACGAAGGGATACGTCAACCCCTCACCCGGTAATAATGACCCAGCTCGCCTCCGATAACTGATCCATCACTATCACTTGATGTGGAATTTACTGAATAGATTGGAACCAGTTAATTATATGTCAAGGGCGCGGTCTAGTATATTCAGGGCATTCATTATGCTGGTCGCAATTTAAAAAAAAAAAAAAACAAAGATAAATGGAGTGCCCGAGGAATATCGCGCACATCACTTAATGCTCGTGCAAATACTTTACCAGGATTACTTACGTTGTACATTTGTTACACACAATCAGGCCGAGAAAATTGTGCACGAGGGAAGTGACTATACAACTACACAATATAACAGCGCGTTTCTCACAGTAAAACTTATTGATAGGACAAAATGTGATGCAAATGGACAACGATGAAGTTTCTACTCATGGTTACGCAGAAAAGGCAAACTATGTGTAACAAAACATTATAGGCAATTTTTCTAAACATTTCATCATGATTAAATTTGTCGTTGCTTCTGAGTTACCGTTTGATCACTTAGGAGTCTAGCACTATAAACAAAATTTTAAACATTTATACACGATGTTGGCTATCGTTACAAAATCAGGCACGTTCCTTAATTACAGTGCTAGAGCTGTCGAAACGAGCAAGTACTATGGAAACAGTGTAAAATGTAACCAAAGTGCTAAAGACATTTTGAAGTTGTGTGTTAATGTAAAACAGAATGTATCAATTCAAAGCCATGGCACAGAATATTTAGGAATACAGAAGCGAAATAGATGGTATGCCAGCGAACTCAGTCACACAAGCCAGCAAAATGTCTTACCTGGCCAGCAACATGGCGGAAATACCTACTGCCAATAAGCGTGAGGCAACTGCTCTGATAATCGGCAGCCAGGCCAATAGGACACTTGCCGTAACAAGCAGGAGCCAAACATATACGGGGCTGGTATCTACAGCCTCTGTCAGCCAATAAAAGATGAAGTTCGCCCATATCAAACGAGCCGCCACGCCATTTCATGTCTGTATTACTGTTTAGTCTGTGGCCATGACATCGTTAGCAAAGAAATGTAGAACTGCCAAACTCACAGCGGAATTTTCATGTAGTCAAATAATTCCAAGGTATTTCGTGAGTACCAATAAAATATACGTCGCTCTGGACAAATGTAATTTTTAAGTTCACAAACTGGCACAAATACATCAATTTACAATACCTGAGTTGTTTCTGATTTTAAATAGTACAGTATAATATGATTTGTCTCATGTTTATGCACAGTAATAAATGTAGTTTCTAGGCAGATGAGATGGCACAGACTTAAGGGCGGTCTACCGTAATTTTCTTCACCATTTTTTTATTTGTTATTTTTACTAGATATTTTTTTCTTGTTTTAGACACAAAATGTGACTAAATTAGGCTCTTATGAAATTTTTTTATCTCTCATAGTTTTCGCGTAATGGCATGTAGAAGTCATATTTTGCCTGTTTCCGTTTTAAGGACTACACTAAAACCAACTGACAAACCAAACTAAAAAAAAAAAAATCACAGTGGATAAGACATTACAGGCTACAACGCCAAGCTCTTAAAAATAAAGAATACAAATTATATGCATTAAAAAAATGCTGAAACTGAAAATAACAATTTTAAAAATTCAATAATTGTTTAAAATACAAATAATTGTTATTCTTTATTTTTATGAGCATGTCATTGTAGCCTGCAATGTCTTTATCCACCGTGATTTTTTTGAGTTCGGTATATCAGTTGGTTTTGGTGTAGTCCTTAAAACGGAAACATACAAAATATGACTTTAACAAGCCATTACTCGAAAACTATGAGAGATAAAAAAATTTTAATAAGAACCAAATTTAGTCATCTGGTACAAACAAAAAATAAAAAATAGTGAAGAAAATTGCGGTATACTGCACCCGTAAAGTATTCGTAATCGGTAGAAATCGGGTTTTAATCGCTGTCTGGCTAAAAGTCAAGTCTTACGTTTCCGATCAATCCGAGCTACTTGTTCCGTACAAAATTATTGCGCTACCTACCTTGATTACCACCAAATAGTCTGAATATCGTGCAAACGACAATTTACAGGCTGGAATAGCCTTTAAAAATGGATAACTATAATGAGCAATATTATAACCATTGCAGTACTGAATTTCGTACAGTTGTAGCCCTAATTCTTAACACTAGTGTAAACCAAATTTTAATGTTAGGCTTGCAAATTGGTTAACTAAGTTTCTATTTTAAAATCTACATTTTTTTTTCAAACCCACGATGCTTTTGTTTGAAGTAGGTATAATTTTCACTCAAATATAAATGTAATAACTTAATGACTTATTTGATCTTGCATCATTGCCCAAGCAAGAAAGAAATCAATGAACCTAGGCTTGTTTGAGTAGCTACCGTGGCGTAATGAATAGAGACAGGAAAAATTCGCGGATTCAGTGACCTGTAGACTAGCCTCCAAGAACATATGTGTTCTCTAGCAGACAGCGGCTGTTCATTAGCTGCTCGATGATGCAGTGAAATTGGCCTACGTTTAGTTACAGTGTTATTATTGGTTCAACGACTTCCAGGAGTTGTCAAATAAGTAAACGGCCAATTGTGAAAAGGGCAAGAACTTATAATTGCTGGAATTCTAGCATGTACCTAAATGAAAACGCAAAATTTTCAGGTCCCTAGTAATGATACAACATGCCGTATGTATTCCCGCACAGGATATTTTTTTGACGGTAACAGCGCAGACGAAAACCACTCAGTGTTGAAATATTTCGTACGGTGCCAGTAATTTCTCGTGCTTCTGTGTGATTCGTGCATGTAAAACGGCAACCTTGAGATGCCGATCGATACTGGTTCTTCGTAGATAGAAACTGTTTTCGTCTGAGTAGTCTTCACTGCATCGTTCAGTTTCTGTGCATGCATATCATTTTCCACCACTATCTTCATTGGTATTGTTTTTGTAACATCGATCACCGTTATTTACACAACATACGCTCTTTTTCATAATCATTTTTGTTCGTTGAGTGATACATTCTGCTGTTTGCCCTGTCTCATTTTAGCCGCATTAAGTTTACAAGATTTTCCGTGTTGTGTACATACAAACATCTGTTCATAATACATAATTATGAATTGTTTTCGATTTTTCCTGTGACGTAAAAAATATACAGTGACGTACGTTCAGAGTATTTCTTTATTGCGTATTTAAGAGAATCTTATGCACAACCACTAAGAAGTTTGCCTAACGAAAATGGAGATTACTTAACATTTAAATATCTGTTATTTTAGTTCAAGGTAAAGTATTTAGTTCGCACTACTTATTTGCTATAAAATTTGCTACATTTGTGAATATTAGCTGATCGGTTTAAAATTACTAGGTTCCAAAGTGTCAGATTTTGAAGGTCAGTTAGAAAATCGTAAATATTTTTCTCTAGTGTGTATATGTTACGACTTTTGTTACTGGTATGCTGTATTTTACTATCATAAGCTAATTGGTATGCGTATAGCAACCCGAACGTGAAATATGAAGTGCGCACACTGAACATTTTCTTGAATTTGCAGAGTATGTATGCAGACATTGCCAGGTTTGTTTCATTTTGAGTAGATCTGTAGACTGTGTGATGTCGTCTTACCTCTCTCCTCCTAATGTAACGGTCAACAAAGCGCTGGGAGTCTCTTCAGACTCTCAAGTCCTTGGGGGCGTAGATAGAATATTTGAGATCTTCTTGAGGAAAACACAAAATACATTCGCGCTTTCCGAGTTCTAACCCTTTCTTCAGCACAGCGGTTTGCAAATATTGTAAAAAAAATTCAGGAAATAACCAGCCCCACAGCTACTTGTATTCAGCGAAACAAATGTATACTTCAACCAACAAATTAATTTGTTTGCTCAGAAAAAGATAATATTTACAAAGAAATGAGCCAAATTTCTAAGACTGCAGGATCCACTAAAGAAACATATGGCCGACTAAAATCTCTACAATTCTATTTCCGTACAGGAATATTATTTTGCTTGCACTAATTCTTAAAGTGTGGGCGCTATCGGAACAAGGAGAAGCGAAAAAGAAAACCGCTCCAGGATAAATGCATATAAATTGTTTTCAAATGTTATTAAATTTCAAATGAGTGTATCAGCCATCGACGAATAGACATGCGTTATTATATCCACCCGAATATCCAACTGTGCACTAATGCTGCACTATCGAATTCTTATTTCCATGTGGTTTTCGTTCTCTGGCGTAATGAACTAGCCATTAGCCACCAATTTTATATCGATATAGGTTAGTACACTGCCTTCGGTAATATTAGATGACGCGTGGGGAGAGCAAGCCTTACGAACTACCTTCCAATCTCCGGAAGTACATAAATAAATTAATTGTCCCAAAGGACGATGCTCAAACTACGTCGTCTCTCTGTGCGCCACATTAACATACAAGTTTGCACATCGCAAGGCAACGGCTGTAAACTACACACGTGCCTGAAATTAAGCAGGACGTAAACCTTGCTGGCAGGAAGTCAACATTCTTTCGTCGTAGGCAGCCCAAAGCTTCTATGTACATATGATGCTTGCAGCAGAAATAAATGGCCGGAAACTCCACTAGTATAATACAGGCATAAACATTTAAGAGCCCTATACAGCAGGCGCTAGCTGCCACGTCTGAGGCACGGAAACAAGTAAGCCATAAGGTCTAGACTAGCTCGTGCGTCAACAACCATGTCACCCTTATGCGCGGGGTTCGAAAACGTTGCGCAGTGTTTCGGTTGTTACCTTTTTCCTATGGGACTTTAGTGTCACCCTACTACATATAAGGCTTTGAAAAAATTTCAGAATGTTAACAGTCATAATACGATAGACAATTTTTCCGGACAGTTTTTTTATATAAAGTGCGGTTTGATACAAAAAAAAATATTGTGCTTTATTCTGGCTTATTTTTACCACAAAATATGCCATATTTCTGGGGCAAAAATTTAATAATACGATTGGTGTATTGCAACAGAAAAATTCTGATACAAACGGTGATATATATATATATATATATATATATATATATATATATATATATATATATATATATATATATATATATATATATATATATATATATATATATATATATATATATATATATATACATATATATACATACATAATATGTGTGTGTGTGTTAAAACCGTAAGAATGAACTTTTGATATATGTATTAATTTTCGTTAAAATTATATTTTCGAAACCACTGCAAAACTAAAGAGCGAGGCCTTAAGTCCAGCGCATGCTTTTATATTTTTGTTTTACGATATCGGTTGGTATTCTTTACATGACAGCAGTCTGAATAAGCTGTTTTTGGACGTTTTGAGGTGCCCCGAAACCATGTTTCTAAGCATGTTATCTAGAATATAAAAATAGAGAAGCATAGTATTAAATGTGTTTTCTTTTCGCATATATAGACATGGTACGCACGCTCGGTAGTATTTATTAGAGAAACGTTCTCCTAACATGTTTCTCCAATGCTCTTGCAGCATCTGTATAGGGCTCTTAAGATTGTGGTTTTCCCAAAGTCTTGGATTCAACTGCTTTTTTTTTCACATCCTAACACTAGCACTAATACTTTTAAGAAAAGCTAAATAAGGCATTTCGATCGTTTATTTTTAATGTTGTAGACCTTTGCTGCTATCTTCACACATTATGTTGCTGTAACAAACACATTGCCTAATTATTGAACTTAAGTGCGAAGTTATTATACATTTTATAATTACGAAATTTATTGGGGACTGAACAAAACATAAAGAACAAAACATTTAAAAGAAGGAACGGGACACCAACCAACTCTTTTAAACAATATCAAAGCAGATTAGATGTAAATGAACTTCATCGAAGCACATCATGTGAAGCATATCAGTCTCCGATAATAGTCCTTTTGGGTTTCCTGGGCTTATGATTTATAGTGGACAGATTTGAACGTTACATAACAGCGCTGCATGCAAAAAGTTAGAAACTGGAGACTTTTTGTTATTTGTAAGTTATTTTGTTAATTTTTCACATAAATCCGTTAAAAATCGTCATTCTTTATTATAGAAAAAATATAACGTTATTTGCCTGTGTTATTCTCTTCCTGGAATACAAATAATTAAACGAAACTTTAATTTCATTTTAGTATTTTTACGTCAGAAAATACATTTACTTCGAAATAGGTAATTATTACTTAGCAAACACCAATATTATAATGTATTTTCCATTACAGTGTTTTTAATGGACACGTATCTATTTTCCAGCCGACACGCTGAGAGTAAAATAAAACGCACGTAAACAACAGCAGATCAATTTAAGGAGCTATTGATATTAAGTGTGATATTTCAAATTGGTTAATTTCATCTCTAAATCCCCAAATTTTTATATACCTATTTCTCATCAGGTCAGATTTAAGTACCAAACCGAGGTTTTAGAACATGTTAATATTTCATAGGAAACATCACCTTACGAACTACACACCTGAGCTGCAAGTAGCTGAATAGAAGAAATTTCCCCACTTAAGTAGCATATATGTATAGGTTATATATGTGTTATATATAGTTATATATATACATATAAACATATATATATATATATATATATATATATATATATCGTGATAAATTCATGACTTCTTTGAAATGTTCTTCAGTTATAAAGGCTTGGGGAGTCACATATTCAATTCCTCTGTGAGTCGTTGCAGCGGGCGCAAGGAGGCTGCAAACTGTGGCGTTGCTGCTGAATTATTCACTGGAGATCTCGCCAAGGATGCCGCACACACGTATATATCTACACACGCACACATATAGGCTCGCTACTAAGTCACCGTGCGGGTCTTCACCAGCAGTGAGCCTGGAGGGTACTTCACTTTCACACGCACCTAAACAAACCACCGCACTACTGACAAAATAGGGTCTGAAATAGTTGTCACTCTTACATCTTGCCAGTAACAACTTCTCTATTAAAACAACCCCTTTTAAGAACGACTATATCCTTTGCATTCCATCCACTAAAATCGAAACATTTTTGTACATATATTCAGTAACTTGATCCTGGATTAGCATATTTATAGCATTGCGATTTTACATACTTGCAAATAGCTAAGAGTTCAGTGAGTTGGAAAATATTAAACATTTTTTAGCGAAATAAACTTTTATGTAGATACAAACCGTGAATATTCGGTCAAAGGTTTTAACACGAATAAAAATTACACAGTGCATTGCGTTTGACAAGAAATAACATAATATCTGTTTGTCAAGAACAGTAAGTATTCTGAGTAAATGCATTGTTATAAATCTTTCGAGTTAATGAAATGGTAACGTTTACACAACTGTAAATTATTAGATTTTTAACTCTTGTACATTTTGCTATCAACCTCGGTACTGTTCAATTTTTTCAAAGGGAGCGTTGATGATTTTTATTTTACTATAAACTTTTTTTAAACACAGAATTTTTAAAATTTTCCTTCCCTAGAAGCTCTCTTTTCAAAAAATCACAGACTAAACAAGAAAAGCAGACGCAAACTAGCATTTCGAATTGTTTGATGTCGGCGAACTCAGGCGCTGATTGGCTAGTGATGTTCGCCATGTTGTAACAGAGTTTTAATGCAAACATTAAGGTAATGTATTTTCCCGTGCTATTAAGTCAAGTTTTTACGTTCTAAAAATACAATTTGAAGCAGCTATAATTTTACTTTGTATACGTGGCAATACTTACAATCTGTAATACGCTAATTTGCGAGTGATGTGTAACCACAAACGGAAATATTTATTTCGTTGCAGCCTGCCTAACAGACACTGGCCATACGAATACATTTTCACAAGCGACGTGATACCAAAAAAATACTGAAACAATTTACCTTAGTGAATCCAACTGAAATGGCAAAAAAACTCATGTTATTAACTTACCTCAGAACAATTAAATGCTGAACAAAAAGGTTGTCTCGCAAGACTTAAGCCCCTGCCACAATGAACTTTTAACTGCCGTGCAGTGCAGTGCCGTGCCGTGCTGGTGTGATTCTGGCTATTTGATTGGCCCACGTGACCATGACGTCACTGCCGTTCTGCTTGCCGGGCAGTGCTGTGCTATGCCGTGCTGTGCCGCCAATTCCAGGCGGACTTTTAACTTTTTGGCAACGGCAGGGGCGGCACTCACCGGCCAACACCGGCAGGGAGCGGCAAGGTGATTGCTATTGGTTGACTGATGTACGTCACAAAACGAGAGCCAATACCGTGACAGCGCGCGGATAAATAAATGTAAACAAACAAAAATAAGCGACTGGTCTGCCACCTATTGTGCGCAGAATGAACTGTACCCCAGCGGCAGGCACCGGCATTCATTGTGGCATACAAAGAGGGGAAAACCGGCCGGTCACCGTAGCGGCAGCGCGAGCGGCAAGTCACCAGCAGATGGAACTTTTCATTGTGGTAGGGCCTTAATACTTATCCAACTTTCACGAAAAAGAGATTTAAAACATTTGGAAATGCTTGTAGTTGACATATTATACATGTATTGTAACCAAAGTTAAATAATTACTAAGCAAAGTCATCACAACCCCCCTATATTATACAAAACACCCTATCACGAGTCACGCATAAGCCGTAAAAACACAATTAGAACACGGCGCCCGACATAAACAAGCAGATGGCCGAGTTCGCGAAAAATCGATGAAGTTCGCTTCTGGTACCCTTGTACATTCTGTGACAATATCTGCTAAAGCAATATTTCTTGACGGTTTTTTGTTTTATGCGATCTTACGACCCGCTAGAATACTATACACATTTAAGTTTATCTTTTAATAAATTACTTATAAATGGAAGAAAGCAAAACACATGTGAAAGTAGCGTGCATACTTCCATAAATCGATCGGCAAATTGACTATAATACTTAGGAGAGTTTTTTAAGTGGTAACAACTTCCTTATACGAGTGCACAAGCACGTACATTGAGGTATTTTTAGAATGTGGCCTACATAACCTCACTCGTAAAATAAGCTAACAAGTGGTTCATCTACTACTTCAAATTTAGATGCATGTTCAGGATAATTTTAACGTCAACACTAAAGATGACTACTTTACAAGAACACTAGATTTTTTTACCATTTGACACATTGACAAATCACACATTACCATTTAATGGAATAAAGTGTGTTTTAACACGATCTTAGAGTTCTACTTTTTAAGACCGACACAATGTCAGTTAATTTGGAATGAGGGTAGAAACTTATAGCTGAAGAGGAACATTCCAGGTTGATACGCGAATGTTTACAGAGCCATGCATGGTTTCCCGAAATCGCTCCAGGCGATGGTGTGATGGTTCTTCAAAGAACTCCATGGCAACTCCTCTCCCAGTTCCTGCTGTTGTGTCAAGTTGAGTGTCACCGTCTCTTATGATCTCGCTGTCGACAAGATGTAAAGCCCGCTTACCTTACTTCACATAGGGCAACATTAGAGAAGGCTCAAGACGCGGCAGAGTGGGACTTTCAGAATACCAGCGCCAGAATAAAAGATTTAAGTAGTTTTAAGGGCGTTGAAGAGAGAAAAAATAATTATTTTATATTTGTATAAAATAGTGTTAGTTTTGTAGATGTTACTTTGAAGTATATATTCCTCTTACAAAAAATATTACCTCAGGCAGTTTTCCCATAATGGCACTTCAAAGTAAAAATTTTATGTTTTCAATTCACGCATCTCTCGAAGGCCAATCAACATAATGAAACAAAATAATTCACAGTGAAATTGCACGCCACTGGCTACGGCTTTAGACAAATAAAAATTCAAAACAAAATATTTTTGTAGTTAAAAAAATTCTCAAAGTTGAAAAAAAAAAAAATTTCCGAAATTATTTAAAAAAATACAATACATTTGTGTAGGGCCTATACAGTTAGCAATAGTATATACTGTGCTAATTATTTTTTCAAGACAAAATACACAGCAGTGTTAACTAATTATGCTATTATAGAATTTCTCATTAATAAACTAATTATTTCCTGATAGCTTCTTGTAATCGCTCACAGTCGAGTCAAATATCTGCCAGTGTCGTGCCGTATGGAGGTCCAGAGCGTTGTGTTCGCCATCTTAGTCGAAAACATCAAATGGACCATAACACGGAACTGACAAATAAATTACATTCTTTAATAATTTTCCTAGGCTGCTTGGTAAGTTCAATCCGTATTTTATGAAAACTAACCATTATGAAATACAGGACGCTATTTATTTAATAAGCTGCATTGCGATAGTATGTTGTTCGAGCCGTGTCGTGATTATTTACTTTGATTTTTGCGGGAGGAGCTACTCTGGTTATTTCCAACATTTGTTACGCTGGACAATGCAACTGTCACC
Source organism: Medauroidea extradentata (assembly GCA_003012365.1). Lineage (NCBI taxonomy): Eukaryota > Metazoa > Arthropoda > Insecta > Phasmatodea > Phasmatidae > Medauroidea > Medauroidea extradentata. Next base: position 12,720 of record PNEQ01024460.1, on the reverse strand, counting down.
GAAATATGTGGAAACATACTATTGTCACTGTTTTTTACTTTTGGCTGTGTCAGTCACTCGCTAACGTAAGGAATTTTCCTGTGCATGTGCTTTGGGTATATTACTTTTCGAAACTATTCTGTTTACTTCGTACAATCTCGGTTTTCATAACCAATATTTCCTGTGGAAATATCTCTCCCGCTCAAATTTTCTTTGCAGTAAAGTATGGGTCGGTAGTTTTGCAAAGAGTTTTTTGCACTACTATGTTTCAATACCTTACGAGCACATCTGCAGCTCTGCTTCGAGGTAATTTGCAGAGTGTGTTTGTGTAGCGGTGTCACTTATCTGACTGAGCCAATCAGAACAAGGTTACTGCGACACCACAGTTATGTGATTGGCGGGTATAATCACAAGACGCGCAGAGTTAAAACAATAAATCATTGACCACGAAACAGATCTGCATGTATACACATAAGGAATTGAAACAAGTTGGTTCGAAATTATTTTCGCGAAAACTACAGGTCCCTACCGATAAGTCTTGAAGTCCAAGTCTTAAGAGTCAAGGTCACAACATTTAAGCGAATGCCCTGCACACGAGGGTATTTGCACTTTAAAACGTAAAGCGACCATAAATTGACCCTTAGATGCAAAGTGCAGTAAGATCGCTATGAGAAATGTTAAAAAAATTTTGTGTAAAAAACAATAATTTTAACAGATTTTGTAAACTGATAAAAATCGGATAATCACAAAACTGATTTTGTTTGGCCATCAAAGTGTTGGAAAGAGTTGAACCTTTTTGTTGTGAACCTAACAATTTACTAATTCCAATTATTTGGTTGCATTAAGCAATCTCTCATTTTGGCTAAATTCAGAAAAGATTTAAAAGCAATGTCCCAACAATCTTGGGGTGAGGAAACGTGAAAGGTGTACAATAAATGGCATTGTAATTGTACGGATCCGATAAACGATAATATGCCACGAGGATGAGGGAGATAAAATGGAACCGGTGATTCTCTGTGCAGTCGTGGTGCGGTTATTGCGACCTCCCTTTCAGCGTGGTATCAGCGCCTTTCACAGGACGGGCGGCAGGATTACCAGCTGCACAGAGGGGCATCATCCCGCCACCCAATGTCCACCCAATACGGCGCCAAAGCTGCCTCTCCCGGCCCGAAGATAAAAACACACACTGGCGTCAATTCACGTTTGATACGCCCGCGCCGTGGTCTCCACTACAATTGTGCCAACTATCGTGTCAGGGAATACTGACCGCAACAGCATATCGAGAGGACATGTGCTGAGCTTGGTAACTTCAACGTTAAGAGTGAGTGATAATCACCATCTTAAATTTTTGTATTTTGTGTCATAACTTTTCTTCCGGCTAAATCCATGGAAATTTTACTTAACTGCAGAATAGAATACATATGGATAGAATTTTAGACATCATAAATCTTATTTTCCGTTACTATTGTTACAGGTCGAACTACAGTTAAGAAAGCAATAGAACTTTAAACTACAATTAGATATGTAACAACAGTTACGACAAAAATATATTTACGGTGTCCAAAATTCTATCAGTATTTATTCTATTCCGTAGATAGGTTAAAGATGCATTAATTAACCCAGAAGAAAAGTTATGACACAAAATACAAAAATTCAAGATGGTGACTATCTCTCACTCTAAAGCTGTAAGTGAGTTAGGGCGAGGAAAAAAAAATATATGTACACACATGTATCGGTATTGTAATTGGTCTTGGCCATAATCCTAAAATAACGGCAGGCAGTAGGTAGTATACAATAGGCTAGATGTGTGCAATCAAAGAAAGTAAATTCATATTTTAACCGTCAGCTCATAAGAATTCCATTTTACTGATGTTGATCTGCACTATTCATTACTTAAGATTTATTTATTTTTAAGGAAAACATGGAAAAAAGCTTCGAAAAAGAATGTTTGGATGGTCACTTAAGACAGGCCTTGGCTGATTCTGCCCAAAGCCGTAAAGCTGTTCGAGGACACGTAAAACCACGAACAAAAATCAAGTCTGTCTATGCGATGTATAAAAATTCTGTGAAACAAAGTTATATAGCTAATTTACATGCAAATTTCAAAATTTGTTGTGCGCCACAAATAAGTCCCAGTTAGCAACGTAGGAACACCTTCTAAATACCGTATTTCACTAGTAGAACTTAGCCATCGTTATTTTGTATTCATCCTCATTTCCTGCGTTTATTTCAAGATGTTGAATAAAACTTATTTTTCACACGATATGACACATGAACAAGTTATTCTCGCTTTATCAAACAGTCACAAAATCACTTGCTTTTTGTTAATTGTTAACTTATTGCCGGGAGGAAATAAGTGGAATTTTTTTCCAGTGATTACGGAAATGTCGCCAGTAACAGAGTCGAGTATTTTTAATTATCATTATTTTTTAGAAAATGTACGACTGTGCCCTAATTCTCTGTCCTTGTCTAAACACGATAAATAATTTGCAATGCATACAGTGGCAGTTAATTCAAAGCCTCAAACACATTTTCCTTAAAAAAAACTGAATTTATGAAGCTAAAGTAAAGTAAGCCAGTTATTTAAAACTACTCGTACAGAATTCTTTGTGATCGGGAAATATTCACTTCATGGATGAGCTAGAAACAAATGAGACAGAATAAGGTATTAATGTTCTGTTTTTTATTTCTTTTTTTAATGTTTAATGTTTCACTAGGCTCTTGTACACAAGACCCCGTGTAGTAATTTTAGTAATGTTTGTAATACTACCCTTCAGTGAAGATTGAAATCCACTATGTGTTCCCGCCTTCGGGCAGGATTACATTGTGTTTGAGAGAAGGCCGGGGTGAAGGTTGGACCGGCTGCTCGACTAGCGAGACATGCTGTCACCCGTCCAGCCCGAAGAATGGATGAGGTGAGGGTGATATGTGTGTGGAGCAGCGACGGAATGAGAGAAGCGGGGAAACGGAAATACGCCGAGAAAACCCGCTGACCACCGGCAACGTCCGCCACGTTTCATACATGCAAAAAAATACGGGACCGAACCCTCCGGGAATCGAACCCTGATACCCTGCACCAATATGTATGACTAAACTGTTTACGCCACCAGAAAGGTAATTTCTATATCTAAATTATATTAAAACTACACAAATTAAACTAGGATGCTTGGAACATTTCTAAATTAACATATACGTGATCAGAAATGAACGTCTAGTGGTTTACGCATTTTATGCAGAATAATAGTGGCTGAAAAATAAAGAGTCTATTATGTTTGATTGGTGACATATGAAAAGCCATCTGTGTAATGAAATTTTTAATGACTTTAAGAAACGTTAAAAATAAAGTCAAATATTATTAAGTAGGTACTTAATTTATAGAGTTGCATTAAACCATTTCAAATGCTTATAACAATTTAAATTCATAAATTATAAAATAGTAAACAGTCTCTGACACACTAAACAATTTAATAAAACTTATAACAATTAATATTAATAAATTATAAAGTAATATGCTGCTTGTAGGCATCAAAAAGGAGACAAGTAAAAATGTTTACATCAGTAGTTCCGAGTATGCTCTGGGCGGCATATTATCTGAGATGATGGGACCATATTTCTTAACATGAGCAACTCGATTTTTTTCCTGGGCTCTAAACGACAGCTGCTTTAAAATAGAGTATGCGATATGGCCGCACAAGAATTTACGTAATAAACATAATATTAACACAGAATATCATGACGACTTTAGAGTTGCAAGCATGTTACAAAGATTTCATTCAGTGGCTACCTGAGGAGAAATGTATTGGTACTGTGAGGCAGTGCCTTGAAAAGCAGGATCATCTGGACAGTGAAAATAACTGGTGGGTATGAATCGGAGAAATTAATTTTTGAGTCATTCCGGAACACTAATTTTCAGTTACCCAAATAGTAATAGAAATGATTCTAGAACTATCTTCAAAAAATTCATATTTAATCGTAAAAAGGACAGGGGAATAAGCAGCAGTATTATTGTGAAATTAGTTTAGGAACAATTTTGCAAGATTATTTCCAGAGCAGCGGGTCTGAATCCAAAGAGAGGCTTACACGATGTAATAGACACATGCAAACCGCAAAACTAAACACATCTGATACATAATAGAGAGCTTCCTGCATATTTGATTTCGACAGAAAACATACATTCATTTTAGCAGGTCGCTCTCGCTAACAGGTCTTGACAACGATCGTGAGCGTGTAAAAAATTATGTGTCGCATACAACACAGAAAAAAATAGCGAGGATGACTAAATTATTAAAGTTCAACTTATTTTTAAATTCAGTTCTTTCTAAACTTACGTTTACTTTGGCGTTACGTCGACGCCTCGTTTTCTTTTAATTTATTACAGTTCAAATCCTTACATCATTAGGGATTGTTTTATGAGATAGGATTAACAAAGAATGAGCTACATCAAGTAGTGAAGCCAAAAAGTCACTGCTGTGGAAGTTCTTTGCCTACAGCATCATTCAAAAAGGTAAATTGTTATATACTGTCACATACAGCTAACGCATAAAAATAGCAGGCATGTTCATATATACTGGATACTAGTTTCTGTATTGCGCAATAAATAAAAAGGGTGACTATATAGTTCTCACTCTATCAACATCTCTACAATGTCCCAAAACAAATGTGTGGCTTGCAATGGAACAATTAAACAACTAAAACAATACCAGACCAATGTATTCTCCCACTTATGTTTACATTAGCTCATTTACAAAACATTTAAATATACAATACATCCGATGATTTCAATGTCAGCATCACCTTTAGTATATCACCGTGAATCATTCTTGTCCCAGATGAACAGCTATGACGTTATTCGGTTTATGTTCTCATGTGAGTGGGTATGAACACACTAAGAAACATTAAGTGAAGGTCACACTGATGCTGCCTATTTGTTGTTAGCTGTACATTGTTTACATATATATATATAACATTTGTTATCAGCTTTAAATTCTAACATGAAGTTATGTAATTGTTAGTTGTTCGTTTTTAGAACAAGACATATTCTGACTTTTTGAGATTGCGCTTCAAATGTCACATTCGTACAAAATATAATATTTATATTGCTGTGATGAGGTTACAATTTGTAAATTATAGTTATTTAACAATTTTCCTACAGTTACGATTTAGGTATTACTAATTTCAAAAAGTGATGTAATTTATCAGCACGTTAGTAAATGTAATGAACGTCAAATATAAAACAAACATGCAAAATTCCATTATTTCTTTAATCGTGTTTGTTACGTGATACGTTAATATTTTAATTTACATCCGTCAAGTGACACTGTCTAGTATTTGTTAAAAAAACAATCATGTCACTATTTGTCATCGTTGGTTCCAGTGTGACAAGTTATGACTGCTTCATTTAGATAATGCACACTGTTCGATTAATTTCCCACGTAAATAAACCAGATTTGCGTGTGTTTTTATTTCACTTGCGGTACAGTTGGCACGATGTCGAGCGAATCCATTGTTTCCCTTACCTGAGTACCCAACGGACTGCAATGCACTCTTATTTAAAGTAAACGGCAACTCTGAATATTCAGTACGCAAAGTTTATCAGCTTCTTTTTCAGCTAAAGTTTAGTCATTTTCACAAACACAAAACTAGCAATTGGAGTTGAAATAAGAACTCGAAACTAGTTATATGTATGGAAACATTTTTAAACGTTTTTATTTTGAGACAACGCTACAGCATATTGAGCTGTTTATTAATCATGTAATTTCCACCTTATCTTTGCAGCGCACTTCACACGCCACCCACGCAAAGCACTTATGCTACGAATTACCGCGGCGATGTACTTGTTTGATCACTCGCTTTCCAAAGCTGTGATTTTGGTTCGATTGCCAGCGGGATGTACACGAATTTTGCACGTTGGAAACGTGGCGGACGTTGTCATTGACCGGTCGATTTTCTCACCTCATTGCAATTTCCCCTACTCTTGAATTCCTTCACACTCTCTCCTACGAACACTCAAGGCCTCGCTAGTTAGAGTCAACGAAAATATATTCACTATCGAACCCTTATGCATTGCAGATATCAATATTTACGCAATCCATGCAGGCCTGACAAAACTTAGGTTACACAAGAGTTCTTCATAAGTGATGTCACTGTTGCAGCTTCACTGCAGTTTGTATTCTAACTGCGTGCAGTAACAAGAAAAAAGTTTTTAATTTATTAGGTCAAACGTCCGTAAAATATAACCAACAATCAGTAAACAATACAGTTTTTTAAACATGTGTTGCAAGCAATATTCTGTGCTCTGACTACCTAAGACATATACATCAATTTTGTACGACCATTTTTGAGGATTGTTTGTAATTTTAAGATGACCGAGAATCAGTACATCCTATTTGCATCGTCTTCTACACAATATTTCGTTCGTGAAGCTTCAGAAACTTTATTAAATAACATGTAGACTTATGGTCAAGGTAATATCGAATTAAAAAAAACCATTTTTATAAACAAAATTAACTTTTTAAATTCTTTACGGAAGTAACCATTTTCGCAGAAAATTTGACATAGTTTACACATACTTTTGTTCGATGTTAAGTTTTGCCATAAGATGTTGTTGAATCTAAAAATTTCACGTTCTCACTGTAAATGTTGCTGCTGAGATGTGGGAGAAAACCGATATCATGAAGCTCCTGCACATCTTGCTGGACAAATAATGGAGCGTTTTTCCAGTACTTGAGACACGCGAAGCGAGTTCTAAGAAAGCGGAGAAAAAGAGAGGTCGAAATGACTGCCGTGTTGTCCTTCTTGAACACGATATCCACAGATGTTGTTCAGGCGGTTCGCAATCCACTGGCTACCTCTAGAAGACAATATTTTGACTTCAGCACTAGCCTTAATTCCATCTCACACAGTGTTATTATACGAGAGATGTTCCAAAAGTAAGTTTCATTATTTTTTCACGCGGGAACTTAATTACCCAACAAAATACGCCATGGTATGAACTAGACACCTTGCACTATTTTTCGACATAGTCGCTACCAACATTGAGACATTCCTTATAGCTAGAGATGATGGTATAGCGCGAAACATTTTTGTGTCAACATAACCTTTAAACCGCTGAGGTTTCTTGCAACATGTCTTGTTTGATTGGATGATATATGTTTGACACAACGTAGCTGTCTGCAGACCAATAACAAGCATCAAATATTACAATAGCGGGATTCTTATTGGCTCAGTCAAATAGCGTGACAGCTACATGTACAAGCGACAGCCAGTAATCTTTGTTAAGCTGAACGTACGTTGAAACCTAGCAAACAGTCAAGTTTTCCCGCGATAAACCATCATCTCTAGTCATAGCGATGGGAGAGATTGGATCACATGAGCTACAGTACCGATCTTGCTTTATTAGACAGTCAAGTGTTCCCTACATTGAAAGCCACACTCGCGGCACGTCACTTCCACAACAATGCTGAGGTGGAACAGGCTGTGCGACAATTCCTTGAAGCGCAGAGCACCGAGTTTTACCATTGTGGTTTCTCTATAATGATTCCAAGTTAAAAAAAAAAAAAAAAAAAAAAAAAAAACAGATGAAACTTACTTTCGGAACATCCCTCGTACTTTGAAGTATACGTCATTTGTAACAAACTCTGTGATATTAACCCCGTATCAAAATGTAAAAATTGTAAATTACGCAATTACTCAATTAGGTGTTTATACGCCGTTCCTTTTAAAAATGTCTCGATGTGCTAGAACGGTCTTAACCTAAAATATTCCAATTTGAACTTAAACATTCAGACAATTAAATTACCAAAAACAAGTCTGAAATCTCATGACGCCGACTTATATTTCGAATTACTCATGGGGGCCGTGGTGGCCGAGGGCTCAGACCTCTCACCTTCCACCAAGACGATCCGGGTTCGATTCCTGGCGGGGTCGGTCCCCGAATTTTCGCATGTGGAAATCGTGCCGGACGATGCCGCTGGCCGGCGGGTTTTCTCGGGGATCTCCCGTTTCCCCCGTCCATTCATTCCGGCGCTGCTCCATACTCACATCATATCACCCCTCACCAGCGCTAAAGACCTCGATGCTAAAATCTTTCACTCACTCGAATTACTCATTCTTATGGGAACACATTTCCTCCTGAGAACGTTAATATGAATAAACCCCCGTACCGAATATCACAAATAAACATTTATTTAAGTGAGCAGCAGTAAACTCTACTGCTCCAAGTCGCTGACTGTGATGTCTCACTTTGTTTTCTTCCTCGTGGTAACCCACTTACAGCTTTAGAGTGAGAGATAATCACCATCTTGAATTTTTGTATTTTGTGTCATAACTTTTCTTCTCGGTAAATTAATGCAACTTTAACCAAACTACGGAATAAAATAAATACTGATAGAATTTTGGACACCGTAAATATATTTTTGTCGTAACTGTTGTTACATATCTAATTGCAGTTGAAACATTCTATTACTTTCTTAACTGTAGTTCGACCTGTAACAATAGCAACGGAAAATAAGATTTACAGTGTCAAAAATTCATAAGAGTCGAATTTAGTCACATTTTGTATCTAAAATAAGAAAAAAATATCTGGTAAAAAATAAAAATAAAAAATATATGGTGATGAAAATTGCCGCAATCACAGACGTAATATGTCGCAGTTATCCGCGTACTGATTGCCACAGTCAAATGAATAACGATTCTGTTAATAGCCATGAAGTTGAGCTGCAGGCGTGCACGTAAGGCACTGAAACAAAATTGGCCAAAAATCATTTCGCGAAAACTACCGGGCCGTATTAATAGTTATCGGCAGTGTGTCTTTGTGAAGTGACAGTCTCATTTGACTGTGCCAATCACAATAAAGTTACTGCAACACCACACGTCTGTAATTTGCAGCTGTATCCTCGAGACACGCAAGAGTAAAAACATCCAATCACTGTCTATGAAGAAGAATTGCAGATGTGAACTTAAGACACGCAAACAAATAGGGGCACAATTCTATTCGCGATAACTTCATGGCCCTAACGATCTCTAACGATATGATAAGTAGTTGATCTACGGTCAATGTAATTTCCCAGGTACAGAACCATATATCCGTGCACTCAGTTGAGGGTGTACGGCGGAACACTATGCCTAGCGAACTGTCGGCACGGAGATGAGCTGGCAGGTGAATGTCCGGTGAGCCGGCTGATGGGGCGGTGATTGAGTGCACGCGCCTCACCAGGAGGTTAGCGCTGACGTCAAGTGACCGCGGCCTCTGGATGCAGCGGCCGTGGTATTAGATGGCGAGCGCAGGCGACAGGGCAGAACATTGCGCAGCATAGCCACGGAGCTTCAGGAGGGTTACTGTGGGGGGAGGAGAGAACCACCCAGTCTGGCAACCTTGACAAGGTTGTCTGTCAGCAAGAAGTCTCGGTCACTTGAAAAAATAAACCCACGGTGTGAACACTGTGCTAGTGACTCCCTTCAACGTAGCCCTTATAGCTCCATCACTTCTGAGCTATCGAGCCAAACCGCTCAAGATAGGCAGCGACATTAAGATGTGTAGATCTTCGGCCGATAGACGTTTACTTGAAAACTACTCAACATGTGTGAATGTTGCCAGCTTATAAATAGCATTGAAGGATCCAGTAATATTAAATGTTAATTTTCTCGCTGTCGATAATGGAGAAATATGGTGTTTTTGTGGTCGTTTTTAGGCATCAAACTCATGGTGCAGAAAAATTTTATAACTTGTACAACACACATTCATCTTCAATGTAACGGTATAAAATGCTAGAATAATGTCTGAAAGTCTCACACAGGCAATCTGACATAGCACTTAAGCAATTTTAGGTCTTGAACGAACAAAATACGACCAACCAGGTGACGTAGTAAAAATAGGCTACCGGGCATTTAACTCGGGGTAAAAATGTCAAAATTAGGCAAACTTACACAGTACAGAGCATATCGTCTTCCACCTCTCCGGCCAACCAGACGTCCTCGCCTGGTGATTTTTTTGCCTACTAGGTGCAATTTAAAAGCTATGCGATATTGGCTACACTGGTACAGCTGTCTTGAGTAACACCGGCTGTCTGCTCAGGGTACCAGGACGCAGAATTGTTGTAGTGTTGTGTTCCTTGTGTAACTGCAAGTGGTACCCCATAATTTATTTATGAAAATATGGCGTAAAATGAACCAAATGCTTCTTAGATTCGCGTAAAAAAGAATACTCGTGACACGGTACAACATCGTGCATGGGTTGGGCGATAGCGACGTTTGCAATGCGTTGCAGAGTGCGAGGAACTGTTAAACTTGTCCTACGTACGTTCACTTTACAAAAATAAAACACTTTCCAGACATTGACGGAATGGTACTTTAAAGCATGTTTCTGGTCATATTGTCCTATTAAAAATGCATTGGTGTGAGTATAGGTGAGGGTTTATAGGTGTGTGGGTGGATATATATACATATATGTATATATATTCAGAGTCATAACAAAAAGCTGGGGAGGGGCAGAATATCTCGGACCCCAGCCTGATCAGCCCCGGTCTCTTGTCCTAGTGCCTGAACAAAATATTAGATAATTTTAGTAAATTACGTCTGCGTAAACAGTGTTCCAATGTTCGTATTGTTGTGAGAATGTCTAATATGCTTTAAAATATTGAAAATGTAAAATTTGCATTAATAATGTTTACAAAACAATTAAAAAAAATACTCGGCGAATAATTTCATTAAAAATTTTATACAGACATAAGGGCCCTAAGCAATTCTCGACCTCAGGCGTCCAGAATAATTGCTGCAGGTTTGTTATATCCCATTTATTTTAAAGTTACGCCAGGGCAATTCGCCGATGGGAAAATCGCAACCCGCTCCGTTTCAGACACACTGTGGTAATTTGGCACTTGGTAAACGTACCAGTGTTGTCCTTATGGCACCACATAGGCAGTCGTCTTAAGTATTGCAGTACTTATAAACGTAAAAACAAAATTTAACACATCAACACGACCCAAATATAATGTGGTCATGATAAAAATCAATGAGTTAATTAGGTAATTAGTGACGGTGACACACAACCTGGCACAATGAGAGGAGCTGTGAGCGGAGTCGTCCATGGCCGTTATTAAGGTTGTTCACGTGGCAAAAATTCAAAATTTTATATTTGCTTGGCATAGTGTTAGTTTTATAGACATTACTTGTGACTTTAGCTCTCATAGTTTTCCCATGGCGGCACGTCAAAGTCAGTATTTGCAAGTTACAGGAACATAGGTTTAACAAAAACCAAGTGACTTACTCGAATGAAATAATTTACACTGAAATTAGATATAATGGGCACTATGCTAAAATATTTGAAAACACAAAACAAAGTAATTTTGTCTTTTTTAAAAATTGCCACAAATGAAGTAAATTTTCGTCATATTCGGATTTTTTTAAAAAGTACAAACGAATTCCATTCTGTGTTTTTAAATATTTTAGCATAGTGCCCATTATATCTAATTTCAGTGTAAATAATTTAATTCGAGTAAGTCACTAAACCTATGTTCCTGTAACTTGGAAATTCTGACTTTGACATGCCGCTATGGGAAAACTATGAGAGCTAAAAAATTTCTACAAGTGGAAAATGTAATCACAAGTAATGTCTATAAAACTAACACTATGCCAAGCAAATATAACATTTTGAATATTTGCCACGTGAACGCCCTTAAGGAACTATCCCAGCATTCCCCTGGAGCGATTTAGGGAAACAATGCAAAATAGAAATCAGGATGACCGGAGTCAGGGATCGAACCCGAGTCCTCCCAAATGTGAGTCCAACGTATATATGTAAATGTATGTATGTGTGTATATGTATGTACAGAGAGAGCGAGCGAGAGAGAGAGAGAGAAAGAGTATAGAAACAAATTATTTCGGGGCTGCATCAGAAATTATCTTAAAATGTTTTATCACAACGAAGTACTGTCAGAGGGTACCTACTTGAATACTATATTGACAAATTAATTTGTGTAAGAGTCGTGATTACTCTATGTTCTATACCACTAAGCTAATTCTTCTGAAGAACAATCCCGAAGACTATTTCCAAACCGATGCATTGGTAATTTGTCACTCGCCAGTAGAAGTTAATAAACTCATCACTTTACTATTTGAAAGCAATGGATTAATGCTAGATGCGGAAAACACTTGTAAAAACCTTTCCAATGTAGTTTTTAAACACGCAGATACCATTTGTTAGAATAATTAAAACTTCCTCAATCATGGACAGCTAAAAACATTCCAAGTTAACCAAAACTGATACATTGTTTTACGTGTTTCACGTCTAGTCAACAATTTTCTGTATTATGTGTATCACTTAAAACTTTAAAAAGATATAATATTCGTTCTGTAAATATTATCTTCAAATCAAATAGAGCTGCATTTGTAAACGGCTCAGACGATTTATTGTTATTAAGAAAGTTAGAATGTTACACACATGCCTTAGTAGCATTTTTATTGTTAAGTGGTAGAATATAAAAAACCTGCAAAATCATTTTGTAAGCAATATATTATATTGATATAATAGTAAATATATGTATTATTTATATTGTTACGGTGGATTTTGCAGGATTTAGATTTTTTTTTAGGTTATGGTTTTTTCTTAAGACAAGTTATAGAATCCGACGGTTTATGGCTATTTGTCGAGTTTATCGGATTTGCTTTTTTGAAATTTCTTTTAACTTGTATAAATTGGATATTAGTTATGCTGTATGGTTGGGTTATTTGGCTAAATGATAATTT
>PNEQ01024457.1:11042-41482 GCA_003012365.1 Medauroidea extradentata | reverse complement strand
ATATATATATATATATATATATATATATATATATATATATATATATATATATATATATATATATATATATATATATATATATATATATATATATATATAAAGTTTGAAATAACTCGGCAGTCCCCAGAGGATGCAGGTTTATAAAATCCGTCGCCATCTTACGAATTAATTTAAATATTTACAATAACGTTAGTTTGCGGTTACTTTCTTTGTACGCTGGGCTATGGTATGGAGTACCTTATTATTAAGTTGGCAATTTAATAAATGCTGGTTACAATAAACATTTTAATAATATGTCTTGTTGGATTGAAAGAAGATAATTTTAAAATTGACTAATAGTAGTCCCACTATTCAAGTAAGTGGAATAATTTTAATTTTGCTTCAACAGTTAACAAAGTTACATTCCACGTCCTATCGTAGCCAAGTGTTAAAAAATAAGTCTTCAACAATTTTAAGAGTAAATTTTGTACAAATTCTTTACGGTGACGAATGTTGCACTTTAAAAAGTAGTATAAATAATTAATATCTTCATTTTAATATATGTGACAGACTGTGAAATTATGTAAAAATAATTTAAAACCCTTTTGAAAAAAATTAAAATTAAAGTAGACTAATAATTTGTCATACTTTCTGCAACCAATGAAGGTAAAAAAAAAAAAGATCAACCAACCCAATTCAGTCGTTTGCTTGGTACACTATGACAGTTTAATATCAGTGGCGTTACGAATAAGTAATTGACAAGTTCTGGCAAAATAATAAACTAAAATAATGAAAATAAAAATAATTTTTAAAATTATTATTTTGAAATCTTTAACTCAGTATTATCTGGGACTGTGGGTTAGCTAAGTTTCTACACAAAATTACTGATTTTAGAGTAAACTCTAAGTAAATTTTTTAGAAAGTTAAAATCCTTTTAAATTCATGTTATTATCATTTTCCAGAGTTGAATCATCATAGCGTCCTAGAGAACGATGTTTTGTAAATTTAAAAATTACAATTTTGCGGTTTTTTTTTTGTTTTCTTTAGTGTTTTTTATAATTACCTTTGCTCTTTGAAGTTTGTCGAATGGCAGTTTGAGAGAGTGTGTTGCTTTTAACTGGCAATAAAACACATACATTCACATTAATTAGGTACTTATTCTAAACCTGTTGTATCAACTTTTGTATCAACCGTTTTTTAACACAGGTCACAGTAAGTCAGGACAGAGCGTACTAATTTTGCGCCATGATGGCTTATGAGAAATAAGGCGAAAATTGGTTTTTAATATGTCTGTAAAATGAATTATAATGGTAGCAATTGTACCCTGAAAGTCTACAATAAAATTTTATTTCTTGAAATATAAAATAGTAATAAAACAATGAAATAACAAAATAGTTTTGATGTCTCTTTCCGGGCAATGTTTTCATATTGTGTACTTGAAAAGTCGTTGTAAAACTTTTTGCCACTTATTTATGCGTTTATTTCTGGATACCCATTTTCGGTTGGTATGCCCTCAACTTCGACAAACTTCGGTAAGTACTTGTCTGTCGTGTTAATGTTGCGACGGCCTTGGATCGTATTTGCGACGTGGTGGAGAACATCAGAGAAAGCGGGGAATGCCCTGGGCGTCGTAAAGATGGTTCTGAATGACTCGGTCCGTGGTTCTACACGTCTCTAACCCCCCTCCACCCCTCATTCCCCTGCTGACGTTCCACGCCGGACCATAACACTTCCTCCAAGCTCTAATTTGAGGGCCGTCCCGGGCATAACAAAACGTACACAAGTTCCCGCCACGAATAACAGGTTACCATATTTAGGATGCGCGCCCGTGATGGCTGTTCGGGCCGGGACCTTTGTGAAGGCGCTGCTGCTCGGTTGCGGTAGGCGGCGAAACTACAAGGGAAGCTGCGTCCCTGGACCAATTTGATGGGCAGGGTGGGGAGGCGTGTGTGTGTGTGTGGGGGGGGGGGGGCAGTTTCCTTATCTCTGCACTCTGGACGTCGACCCTTCCACAGAGAGACTGCCGCCCTTCCTTGGCTTGCCGGCCGACACAAGGGAGCCGTAAGACGCTTCCAGTGGACGGATTTAGAAACATATATTTTTGGGAGGGGAGCTTACGTGTTTTTATGGATTTAAAAATACACCAGCCATCTCAAACTTGGGATTTAAAAATGGCAAGCATACAGTAGAACACATTAAATGAGGAGCAAACTTTCAAAAGCAGACATGTCCGCATTATCTAGATGTAGAGGAAAGTGAATGAAAATCATATTTTATAGCACTAACTGAAAATAAACATACCTATTTCAATAAGACATGGTGTTTTTTTTTATGGAGGTCCTAGTTCATACTCGTATGTAGCACATCTTGTTTAATTATTAAGGACATTTAATTCGTTTTCGGGATTTCGGACATGTCTGGTTTAGAATGTTTGCTCCTCAAATGTACTTGGATCATCACAGAGCAAAACTCCAAGTTCCTTGTGGAGACTAGACATACTTTGACAACATAATGTTGAACACGATTTTTGGAGTAGCCCCCTTTACCTTTAAAACCGTCTCTGCTTATGAGTTATGACGAGTTATCGAGAAATAAAATAGACAAAACCGAAACCTGAAGAAGTGATGAAATTGTAAGCACAGTGACCAATAGATCGAAGAAACAAGCTCGAAACGAATATTATATGAAATAAAAATAAAATAACGTATAAATTAATATGTCGATGTCATAATTTAGTTTTGTATGACTGGCCTTTCTCGTGGTGTTCAGTTTTCACCGTCGTTGCCGTGGCGTAGCTCAGCGGACGTATAAATAAATAGTCAAATTGTTTTTGTCGCCGGAGACGTGTAGAAGCTGTCACAAAGGAGGTGATTGGGTATAAACGTCGTAATTCGCGACGATGGTACAAAGTGGCGCAATTACTCGGTGCGGAGGTCTCTCGGGCTAAATACCGACGATCAGACACGAGTACGTGTAGTTTATCCTTAAATTACGCAGACATGTGCGTAGCCTAGTTTTGGGCGGCCCGTATCTGTGTACTCACGCTGCCCGTGTTTCTCGCCGGGACCCGACTTCAGTTTTGCAGTGGTTTCCCAAATATTTTTAACGCAAATTAATACATATACCGAAAATTCATTCTTACAGATTTAATAATTATATATCATCATTTGTATCTGAATTTTTCTGCTGCAATACACTGAACGGATTTTTGGATTTTTATCCCTGAAATATCACACATTTTGTTGTCAAAATAAGCCAAAAGCGACGCAAAATTATTATTTTTTGCTAGAAAACGGTACATTATTAAAAAAAACTCTCTGGCAAAATTGTGTATCTTATAAATGTACACAGTCTCAAAATTTTTCAAAGTCTTTGGTTAAATAATATTCGAGTTATTCGCAATTATTTGAAATAAATGAAAGATCGTGGCCTTAAACGTGTCTTACTTCGTCGTTGTCGGTCGTCTGTCTCTCGAAACGCTTGCCTGCTGGGTCAAAGATGACTTCTCCGAGCCATCTTCGAGCCGCAGCCAATCAGCGTGCTCGTTTTAAAACTGCGGTTGTCCCATCTTCCCTTGCTTGGGCTGCTCCGTATTGAGGGTTAATTCTACTAGGTTAGAAAGAAAATATGTTTTCTTATGAGAGAGTTTGGCACAGGAAAAATTTCTGCCGCTAGTTTCACTGCCATCGCAAAGGGACCATAAAATATACGAAATCGTAGTAAATTTAAATAGGCTTCGAAGTTACAAAAGGCATTTAATTTAATTTTAAAGTGAAAATATACAAATTTCACGTTCTAAATTATCAACGTAATGTAACTTAAAGTTCAGGAAAGCTCTGTGATTGGTCCGTTTGCACTCATTACCGATACCAGCGCTCAAGCGGCAGAAAATTTCCCTGTTACAAACTTTTATCATTGTTCTTTCTAGCCTGTAGCATAATTAACCTTAATCCACACTTATCTAAACATTATTTATTACCATTCATTAAACAATTGCACATCAATTTAAATTATTAACTACTTGACACTACCATAATTACAACTGACAAAGCTATTAGGAATCTGAAAAAATTCGAACAATTTTGGACAACTGGTACAAGGCGGTTAGGACGCTAGCAGTTAAACGGACATTCGCATGCCAGGGATGGGCTCTCCCCCTTCTATAGACGGGAAAAAATATTCTGTGGCAGCTACAAAGTATTTTGTGGGTATTTGCCCTGCAAAGTTTACTTTGTTGTCACCATAAAAAAATTTTTGTTGTCACTATTAAAATGTTGTGGCCACCACAAAAATATTTTGCAAGGTAGACCTCCTACAACATTTTTCTTTCAGTGAGGCTTGTCCGTTGGGAGCCATGAAGCCGCCTTCACCCCTATCGCCCTCGTACCGCTAAGTTCTTGTGCTAAAATCTGCTGTGTACACTTAATTAAAAAGACACTAACAAATCCGAATAGCTGTCGATCTCCGGATTCCAACGATACCTCACAACATATACTTATGATAAAAAAAATTAGCGAATTATTAAACACCTACTAAGTACTAATGTGAAATGGCACTCACGGTGTATTTTAATCCCCACACTCTCAACACTATATAGGCTAACGTACCCTACTTCGTGGTACTGAGTATTCGAACTTCAGTAACAGAATATGTTAAACATTGTAATTGTGATCTTATACAGTATGTTACAAAAATGTACGGGCAATCTTTCAAGAAAAATTCCACACACACAAAGGAAGAAAATATGTCAATGTGATATAGGCGGTTCGGGGTAAAGTGAGCACTCAAAAAAACCCTGCTAAATTTCTATTTTCAGCCATTTCGTATATTTCCGCGTGTAACGGTTAACGACGGGAAATGTCTAACATCTCTGGACACGTCACTTGATGTTTGCGCGTATACGATAAATTGTGCAGTCGACAGGAATCTATACGGTTTGATGAAAAGAAGTTTATCAATTATATTAAACTCAAATATGTCTGTAATTCAGTTGATTTTATTTCGGTATCATTGTATTTATGTAGGAAAATACCCAGAACTATATTCGACAATCCGCTGCCAACCGTATAACGGGTAAAGTGACTATTGTTATTGCTAAATTATATGCAGTAACGGCTAGTGATTTTTTTTCAAAGGTTAAATAATTAGTGCTCACTTTAACCCGAACGGCCTATATGGACATATGTCCGGAAACGTTTGATTACCATGGTAGAGCTCAATTCCTTACATCTCGTTAAATGTCATCGTAAATAACACTTCGTACAGACACTGTTCCAATTACTCAATGGAATGTTTCGTTAGAATGTACGTTACTTCCTAGGGTCACCGCCAGGTGGGCGACGTGACGGAAGATAATCGTGACTGCATTGCGTCTCTTCAACGCACAGTCCAGATTACCTTCCGTCAAGTGGCCCACCTGGCGGTGATCCTAGGAAGTAACGTACATCGTAGAGAACCAAACCATTGGGTGTTTGGGACATATCACATTTTCTTTCTTTGTGTGTGTGGAATGTTTCCTGAAAGTTTGGCCGTACCTTTTTGTAACAGCCTGTATGTGATACTGATACATTGCTCACTTATTATGGAAACTACACATGCCTGCTCTCTGTTGGTAACCTAGTAAACTATGTATAGAACCTTCCCAGTTATGTGAAATCCGCAACGTGGTTTATCACGATATTATGGTACATCGCGATATTATGGTACATCACGATATATGCTCAGTTTACCGTACACCTACACAGGATATCTAGAAACTGCTGTACCATAAGCACACCACGATCCTGGGCTGAATGCGAGTCTACAGTGATACGCATACGTATCATGAATACGCAAACGCAAGATACTCAGCGTGGTGGGACGCAAGCGGACACGGAAACGCAAGAGAGTTGGTCAACTCCGAACTCTTACGTATCCGTGCTGGCGTTTAGCCAATAGCGATAGAGCATTTCGTCTTTTACCACCATTTTTGTTTACAAACACTTTTCAAGTTGAGTTTTCATACTTAACCATTACAGACACCTTTGTGCACTGTATTTAGCTACAACTATTATTTGTGACTATAATATTATGTAACACTTTTCGTGAAGTACCATTTGAAAACTTAAACTTACTAAAAAAAATATATATATTTTTTTTAATTGTGAAATATTGACTGTTAATTATTACGTTAACATTATGTGGTTGTTAACATTTCTATTGCCATATAAGATACGTACAAACCTTGCTATAATATTTATAACACACATAACTACAAATGAAAGTAAAACTAATTTGTACTTATGTCGGGAATTTACACGAGAAATACCTTCTTTTTCGTTTCATAGGTTGCAAGTCCGTGCGTTTGCGAATGTGTTTTCATGCATTGTAGAATAGAAAACGTATTTCACTCCGTGTGCTCGTTTCGTTTGCGTGTTACGTATCCACTTTCTTACGCTTCCGTTTCACTGTAGAACGGACCTATGTTACGTTAGTGGATAAACCGACATTGACTACAACTAATAACAACGCTATTCGGCTGCTACGTTCTGGAATAAATGTTGTATTTGAACTCCTGGGATCCTTGATGGTCACCACTATCGTTCTAATATAACATAGTATTATTTCATATGTTGACTCAGTTTTCTTAGCTTAGTTTGTTTTAATATTGTAACTATAATTTTATTGCTCGGATTGAATCATATGTTGGACGAGAGTAATTAAATGGGACGTTTAAGGCTATTTTGACGAACGCCCAAAAACGTTATACTTTGTGGTGGTATGTTTACTTTAAAAACTTCGCATCTGTTGTCTTGTCGTTTCTTGTATAAAACTGTTTTATGCAAATTTGGGCTTCAATATGCCATTATACAAAAACTAACTGAATTAGAGAAATGCAATAATTCACAGTGAAGAACTGTGTTACGTGCTACGTCTAGGCGTGAATAAAAAAACACTTTAATTTTTTTTTTGTATTTTTGAAAAATGGCTTACTCTAAAATAAAAAATTGCTCATTTTCTGTAATTTATAAAAATTCAAAATGTTTCAATGCAGTGTGTATCCATTGTCCTCAACTGATCTCTTAAGAGTGTTCACATCGTAAAGGTGCAACATTTTTATTTTTGTACGACATAATGTTCGTTTTATAGACGTTATTTCTGACAATATTTTTCCCGTCTAAATTTGTTTAGCTCTCATAGTCTTCCGATTGTAACTTGTCAAAGTCAAAATTTGCAAGTTACGGGAACATACAAATAACAAAAATCTACTGACTTACCCAAAGTAAATAATTTACACTGAAATTAGACATTATGAACCATATTGTAAAAGAAGTTTAAACACACAATTAAATTTCTTTGTATTTAAAAAACATCCTAAAATTATTATAATTTCTTAATTTTTGACAAATCTCTAAAAAAATACAAACTAACTTTGTTGTGTGTTTTTAAATCTTCTAGCATATTGGCCATATTATCTTACTTTAATGTAAATTATTTCGTTGGAATAAATCTGTTGGTTTTTGTTATTTGTATGTTGGTGTAGTTTGCAAATTTTGAATTTGACATGGCGCTATGGGAAGAATATGAGAGCTAAACATTTTTACAAGTGAAAAATGCAGCCACAAGTAAAGGCCAAAAAACTAGCACTATGTCGTACTAATGTAAAATTATACATTTTTGCCACGTGAAAACCCTTAAGTTTATTTTCTCGCGCTCGAAAATTGAGAAAATGTTTGTATTCGCGTTGATTTGAGGCGAGTATTTCTTTCCGCAGCACACTTTTAACTTTAATAGTATGACTTATAATAATGGCGTGCAAACTGAATGTTTCATATAACTATACGAGCTATCGGCGGAAAGACTGCAAGCCAGGTCAGTGAATTGAATCTTAGAGGCTAGGATGCTGTGTGACGCGCGTTCGTAAGTCACCCTTATGACTTCCGCACTTCGGTACCTGGAATACGCTAAATAAGTCTACTCAGGCGGCCTGCTACGCAGTAGTGGATTAAAATACACTTTTACTTTCGGAACTGTTTCACTAAAGCACTCCCAACAGTCACTTATTACTGTTAAATATAACGCATCTCGAGGCAACTATTCGAAGCATATAAGTGCTTATCACATGGCAGTGTTCAGTAGTTGTGGGGAAACAGGAACATATTGAGAACAAACATTTAGCATAGACGTTACTGCGAACAGCGTATACTGCTGGCTTGTTACCAAATATTAACTGAAATCGATTTTCGTATTTGACCTTAGCTTGTCAAACTGGACGTAAATTGTCTGGATGTAAGGTATTTAATATATTGGCGACAGATAAGTCTGCCACTTTTGTTTGCCATTATTAATTCCGAGACTAGTTAAATCTACCGCCAAACATGATCGTTATATAAGAGTATGTATCATACATCTCATAAGCCCGGATAGCTCAGTCGGTAGAGCATTAGGCTTTTAACCTAAGGGTCCAGGGTTCAAGTCCCTGTTCGGGCGACTTTTTTTTTATTACTGTCCTGAGGAGTAACACAGTGAGTGAAAGGGTTTCCGTTAAATAAGACTTTGTCCGTGTTTTCAAAGCCTGGAAGATTTTTAAGATACAGTCTTATGTCACAATGTACTTTTACAACTTCAAGATTGCTTGTAAATTTTTGGTGGTGGGGGAAGGTGAGAGGGTCCCTTTATCAAATTGACATTAAACATCAAAACTTTCAAAATTTTACTTCGTATATATCATGAACAACGAGGCTTGTACTTTAAATGCTACTGGTTGAAACATAAAATAATAATGCATGTAAACTTGTTAGATTTTAAAAATTTATGTTATTTCAAGTTTTTAAATTTATTGCCCTACTTGAGAAAAAGAAAGACTAAAATTACGAAAGGAGGGGAGATTAAATATTACTGAACTGCTACTTAGGCTGTTAAAGTAGGCGGCTTCAATAGAACCTCATATTGATCTATACAGTACTTTTTTTCTGCTCAGTAGTATATTGTTGCGCTATAGAATTTTTAGATTTTTTCCTCTTTTATAATTGATGTTAGCATGTTCTGTTCCAAGGAAAATAGTTTTGTTTTCCTGTATGTTTATTTTATTGCACAAAATTCTACACATAAAAATTAACTGGCCCTTACTGGGCATTTACGTAACCTATATAGTGACTGTTTGTTTCGTGGACAGAAATTCAAAGTAAGTCGAAAGGGCAAGGACTATAAACCTATTTACAGAAAAATAATCATAACGTATACGTTTAAGCCGATAACTGTTCACGTCTCAGTGAATGAATTTTCTTTGTGTGTTTTAAACTATCAGATTGCATCTTACAGTTTTCGCACAATTACTCGTTAGAATATAAATTTGTCTTTTTGTGGACTAGCTCACATAAAATCGGGCTTAGACACACGGCCGCCTTAATATACAGACATTTTCCTCAAATTCATAATCGTATTTTCTATTTCTATAGCTTGCCTAATTTGACATGTCTGAGGAAATGTTTCTCAAAATGTTATCAGACTTAGTACACACATATTACTTAGTAAGCTGACTTGAATTTTATGTAATGTGTTCTTCATGTGTGAATAGTCTCCAAACGATGGCCATTTACTTTTTTTTTTCTCGCAGAAAATGACACATCTGAGGAAATGTTTTCCCCAGTTTCATCAAACTTGTTTCACATCTATACTTACTAGCAAGCAGCCTCGACTTTGACGTATTTTCTTATTTCCGTGTTCATATTTTGAAACTGGCGGTATTTAAGAATTAGTGGAGGCTAACTATTTTTTCACGTTTGAGGCACGGAAACGGGGAAGGCGATAAGTCGAATATAACCCGTCCGTCAAACACCTCATCGCCTCTAGGCGCGGAGAACTAAACTGGCGCGCAGTGGTGTCGTAGAAACAGTTTTTCAACGGGACTTCAAGCGATGACCCTGTTGTATTATTGTGGAAAGTATGTGGTAAAGTCCAATGCAGGTTTATATAATTTTGTTTCTTGATTACGGTTGATATTTTCTCAGCTGCAGCAACGTGAAAAGGTCTTATTCAACACTTTCGAGGAGCTCGGCAATTATGTTTTTAACTAGCGGGCGGCAATTTTTCAAATCATAGGGGCACAGTTTGAAGTGTGTCTTATTTTCGTAGACAAACGCATTGGAAACATTTATAATAGTTACACAAGAAAATATACTTTCCGTACCACGCTACAGAACTTCTCACGCGCCAGGTCCACTCTATACAACATCATCGCCATTCATGTAAAAAAAAAAAAAAAAGTACCCGTGTAGAACTTATTTATTATGGGCGCTATGCTAAAAAATTTAAAAACACACAACAAAATCATTTTGTCTTTTTTTTAAATTGCCACAAATAAAGTACATTTTCGTCATTTTCGGATTTTTTAAAAGTACAAAGGAATTACATTGTGCATTTTTAAATATTTTAGCATAGTGCCTATATTATCTCATTTCAGTGTAAATTATTTCATTCTAGTAAGTAACTTGGTTTTTGTTAAACCTATGTTCCTGTAAGTGACAAATTCTGACTTTGACATGCCGCTGTGGGAAAACTATGAGAGTTAAAACAGTTCTACAAGTGAAAAATGTAGTCACAAGTAACGTCTGTAAAACTAACACTATGTCAAGCAAATATAAAATTATGAATTTTTGCCACGTGGACGCCCTTAATTAATTAATATGGTTGAATAAATCTTTGAAACGAGATATTTTGAAGTAATTTTTAGTTTCGGTAGCTATTTTTTTTTACTGTAATGTTTATTTTGTGAGCCACATTAACGGGGTAATTTTATGTTTGTTCCAAAAACTGCCCAAATTTCCCACAGTTAAAATATTTTTTTTTACGTTCCACAGTTTTTGTACAAGTGGGTGTCGAAATAGCGATCTGATTATTTTCCATACTTACCCACAGTAAAAACTATTCAAACGATACAACTGAAATGATTCAGAGTGGAAGTAAATGAATTAAGGTTCAGTCTGACACCTTTTATTATTTCACATAAAACAATTTTTAAAAGTAAATGAACTCAAAATAAGCAAAAATTTAGTTACATTCAATAATATTTTAAATACAAACAGTTTTTACGTGAAAATACAAAGGTATCCTTCTGTAGCTTAATACATTTACTTTCACTCAAATTTATTTCATTAGTACAGTTTGAATAGTTTTCACTTTGGGTAAGCAGCGATAGTAATCAAATCACGCGCTTGTACGACAACTATGGAACCGAAAACTAGTTAATTGTGGGAAATTACTATTAATGTAATGTTTCACAGTTGATCAGTGTTTGGTACAATTATAAAATTACGAATTTTTTCGGTGCAGAGAAGTCTTAAGCAAAACATGTTCGAAATTATAATTTTTTCGTTCGTTAGAGAATACAGGTACAAACTTTGGTCTTAAACAAATAAATATATCCGAATGTTTCTCTATAAATTCCCAACGCCAAATGAGTGAGATGTAATTTCCCAAGGAATTTTTCTACGGTATTCCAAAACATCGACATGCTAGTGATTCTAACTAATCGGTAGGGCCCGGTAATTTTCGCGAAAAGATTTTTTGCCCCACCTTGTTTCAGTGTCTTACGTGTACACCTGCAGCTCAACTTCATGATTGTTTTTGTGCAGAGTCATTATTCATTTGACTGTGCCAATCAGCACATGGATAACTGTGACACATCACGTCTGTGATTTGCAGGTTTAACCTCCAGACGTTGTATGTTACGGCATCCAATCACTGATCACCTATAGCAGAGAGGCAGGTGTGCACGTAACGCATTGAAACAAAGTGCTGCAAAAATCTTTTCGCGAAAACTACCGGGCCCTACTAATCTGCTTACTGTAATCGCCGTTTGGTCTGAAGGTACCATTCAGCACCTTGTATTAAGTGAATAGCACGCTTTACGCATACACAAACCTAAAGTTATCAGCATACACTCTTCTTAAGTGTGTGTGTTTATTTTTAAGATGTTTGAAACCCGCCTGACAAGAAAGTCCAAACCCAAAACAAAAAAAATTTAATACAGACTACTATTAAATTAATTTGTGAATTTTAAAGTATGTTGTATAATGTTGTACAATTTCATGCTAATTGCTATACTTGTCGCTGCGAGTTTAACAACTTAGTGTGATTTTTTTTAATTCGAAGTTCTCATATGAAGATGACAGATAAAAATGGTTGCTTCTGCACATTTTCATTGACAACCTGTAATCATCGATATAATGTAGCAAAAATAAGAGCTTTTTCTGAAGCGTCGGGTAGCTTATATTCTTGCAAAATACATTTTTTAGGCCGTGATTTCGCACGCAATGTGTCTAGAAAGTTTCGACGTATTCAAATTTTTTATTTGCAAGGCAATACTTACACAGCCACACGCCATCCAACAGCTTATTAAATTAATTATTAGTTTGGCACATGAAGGTAAAAAAGCATTTCTTGACGTCAGAAGTATTCGTGTTACTTTAGTACAATTTTGAACGTAATTTTGAATTATTACGTCTAGGAATAAAGTAAAACTTCTAATCGGTTACATTAACACCAAAATTTATTCCATAATAAAATTATACACGAAAATAAGCAGATGTTTATATTTAAGGAGGTTCAATGGTCACCATTTTGGATAATATAGTTTTGCTTTCGTGAAATGACTTTATATTATTTATTACATTACTAAAGATGTCAATATATATTTGCCTACCTCCCCTCCCCCCCCTTATTTCGCTACTGTACCCTAGTAAGGTTACTTATACATCAGGTTAGAAAACTCAATGTTATAAATTTCGCAAGGTGCGTTGGTATAGGTAAGAAGACACTACAGTTTGTTGGCGCTTATGGAAATAACGTCGTTCTTCGGCAAATTTCGGTTTTGCACCCGAAGTTCTCTTCGTAAGCGCCAGAATTAAATACAGTACCGGTCTAAAGTTTAAGACCAACATGTAAAATTATCAAACAGCTCATTGGACGGAAAGTTGTGCCACAATATTGATTCTAATTTTGTTTTAATATTTTTACACATATAAGAAGGTAATCCTCACAGCCACAATGGAAGGATTGTTTAGTTTAGGAGTTACGAATTTATTTAAAGATATTTTTGCAACTACAAAATTACCATATTTTACAGTATAAAAAAATTGTTGTGTTCTAAACTGTTGAAATTGCATCGACATTGAATTTTCTATTAGTGTAGAATAGTGTGCTTGATTTTGATTGAATAAAAATATCCGGAAAAATTCCCACAGAAAAGTTGGGCACATTGTTTACAAACACTGATCAAGTAATTTCTGTAAGGCGACAGGGCTGCAAACAGTTCAAAATTGCTTCATATACCGCACGCACACGATATAAGACTTTTAATGCCACGTATTGAGCAAAAGATGAACAACACGCAGGAAGAAATCTGACTCCGTTAGCTCATTCGGCAGTAAAGTTTTGAATTCTTGAATATCGCGTGAAAAAAGTTCCTTTTTTTTTTTTATTTTTCATTTCGATAAATGTGCCCAACTTTAATACGGATATTTTTCGGATTTTTTTATATTCGACCAAAATTATAAGCAAATTTTCCTACACGAACATAAAATTACGGGTAATAAGTATTCAGGGATATCGGGTGTGATTCAGAGACGATGACAGTAATATTTACAGTAGGCCTACTTTATTTTTTTTTCAGCAATGTCACAATAAATGTAGCAGGATGGCCCTGTACACTGGCCCGCGTAATCACCAGACCTCGCCCCATTGGACTTGTTTCTCTGGAGCTACTTGAAAACTAAAGTGTATTGTAGCCCTGTAAACTCGGATGAGGAATTAGTTGCACGGATTATTGCGGCGACCACACACATACAACATACACCACACATCTTCCAGCGAACATGGGACTCCTCGCTACGTCGATACCGGCTCTGTGCTGAGGTTAATGCTGCTCATTTGGAATATTTATTGTAACACTGATAAAAAATATAAAGTACTGTAAACAATTACAATTGGTGTCTTCTCAATCACACCCGGTATCCCTGAATACTCATTACTCCTAAATTACTATTTGTATCTGACACGTGGTTATCTGGCGAAATATATTTGTATTTGTCTCCTCATCTTCCCCATAACTTTGAACATCCTGTATACACGTGGGCAACGTTCTTTAGATGATATTCCGAAGCAGACATAACTAGAGACCCTTGTTTTTCGCGAACAGAATTTTCCCCCAGTTTGTTTCAGTGCCCTACGTGCACATCTGCAGTTCTGCTACATGGTTATTGGTAGGGCCCGGTAGTTTTCGCGAAAAGATTTTTGCCACACTTTGTTTCAGTGTCTTACATGCACACCTGCAGCTCAACTTCTTGATTATTGGCAGAGTGTTTTTGTGCAGAGTTATTATTCATTTGACTGTGCCAATCAGCACATGGATAACTGTGACACAACACGTCTGTGATTTGCGGGTTTAACCTCCGGACGTTGTATGTTACGGCATCCAATCACTGACCACAAAGCAGAGATGCAGGTGTGCACGTAAGACACTGAAACAAAGTGCTGCAAAAATCTTTTCGCGAAAACTACCAGGCCCTACCAATAACAATGTAGCATAACTGCAGACTGAACATACGGCATCGAAATAAAGTGGGGCAAAATTATTTTCGCGAAAAACAGGGGTCCCTAGACATAACTTTCAGATCAACAGTTTTCAAATAATCGTATAACGGTCGAAGCTCTGCACTTCATTCGGTGGCCTGTCTCATGTTCGTTTTAGTGTTAAACTATTTTGAGTAACATTGCGTCATCAAGTATACCGTGTCCTCAGAACTGTGATAATTAGAGTCCTGGATATATCGTGGGTTCAACGACCACAGGCTGGACTGCACAGTCCTGTATACACTATGTCCTCAGATACTTGTATATTGCCTGCTGCTCCAGGGAGTGAGCATTTGAACATTTGACGATGTAGTGCGGGAGTCCATGAGTGTTTTGATGCATGTCCGCCATTGGTTCGGAGTCCTCAAGGTCACGTTTAATAAACAATGACCCAATCGAAAATGTTTCCAACATATACATGACTTAGAAATCCAACCTCTCCTCAGTTGAATCCTCAAAATTTCCGGGACTCTAGTGATAATGAACTGTAGTTAGATGAGACAAAGTATACATCTGCGCCGAAGTTGGCGCTGATGAGTATGGAGGGAGCTTATTGTTCCTGGAACCATCGCACAACAAGAGTAACAGTTGGCAGTCATGTCTACGGAGTAAACACTTCCAGCCCTGCTTCCAGAGAATCGCACTGTGGGCGAGGCATATACGCCAACTGCTAACTGATTCTCGGAAGCCAATGGCCGCGTGTCCTTGAGTCTTTCAACCAATAACCGTGCCACGTTGATTCCAAGACTCTTGAGTCACAATTGATGGTTCTTGTTGGTGTTTTTGTTGTTAATGCTTGGTATGCGAGGCATGCGTTGGCACAATGGACGGTTGTATATCACTAGAGCTCGGAAACATTCGCGGGTTCGCTGACCAATACGCTAGTCTACAAGAATGTACGTTTTCTCAAGTAGACAGCAGCTGCTCATTGGCTGCTCGCTTCCACGGTAAAATGGGCACGTGATTAGTTACATTTCTGCTATTGGCTCAGCGACTTCCAGAAAGTGTCAAATAATTCAAGGGCCAATTGCGATAGTGACACGAACATACAGTTCCTGGAATTCTAGCTTGTGTCGGAAAGTAAACGCGAATTTTTCAGGGCCCTATCATGACACGATTATAACTGTACAGTTTTAACTCAGAACGTGTGTGATTTGCCAGGAAACTGTTCACACGTGTCACGATTGAGATACTACAGTTTATTGGAGACTATGTTAAATATGTTCGCCATTTTCCAGCGTCTCTGGGTATGGCACATGGACTTTGCGTCTCGTCGACAGCGAGGTCGTTATAGACGGTGACACAACTTGCTACAATGACAGCAGCTGAGAGAGGAGCCTTCGTTGAGGAACCGTCCCAGCATTCGCCTGGAGATATTTTGGGAAACCACGTCAAACAGAAATCAGGATGGCCTGATCCGGGGATCGAACCCGGCTCCTCCCAATGCGAGATCAACGTGCTACCGTTGCGACACCTCGCTCGGTTTATATGTCAGAGGTGGCTGACATAATTTAAGTTGATAATACATTTCGAACCCAAATTTCAATGTTATGTTCATCCACATAGATGTGATATTTACAGTGCCTTAGGCACTTCGGTAGGTCATTTATGAACATCGTGAAAAGTAACGGCCCAAGGACCAATCCCTGAGGCACACCTGCATTTACAGATAGCCATGTTGGCAGCGATTCTTCTACAACGATTCTTTGAAGTCTATTTGTTAAGTATGACTTAAATCATCGACAAGCTTCATCTGAAAAATTATAAAACAAACGGAGTTTTGCCAGTAATATGCCATAGTCTACAGAGTCAAACGCTTTACTGAAATACAGAAGAGTAATCAGTGAAATTTTTCTATTTTCCACCGCCATTCTTAGGTCATCTGTTACATTAACGAGTGCGGTACATGTGCTGTGTGAAGGTCTGAAACCAGACTGATATGTGTCAATGAGGTGGTTTTCCGTAACACATTTAAGCACCTAAATCCGACACGACGACGAGACGAAACAAACTGCAGTGGTTTGCCGAAAACAAGCAGAAACGCTACGTTTCGATATAGAATATGTTCCCGTCTTTAAGCAAAGACATATTGCCTGTTTCACCAACACGTCGCTGGGTGAGAATTACCAGGTTCTAAGTGCCAACATTTACGAAAATAAAATATTACTTTTCAGTATGTTCTTTCTAACTGTCTGCATATCCTGGCTGGTTAACTAATTCCGAACTAATTAATCAGGAATAAACAAGACAGTCAGAATGTTCATATTATCACGTAGAACTACGAGTACTAATATTTAAACTCTGTGAATTCTGGCACGTACAACCATGTAATTCTCACCTAGCGACGTCCTAAAATTTAAGCATAGCTTAAGTGTGAGTTAGAGATTACCTAGCACGTTATAGTGTTTCATTAACATTTAAGCTGCACTTAAATGTCTTAAGCATCGCGTAAGTTAGACGCCCCAAATCGGATACCTAAGTAAATAAGTCTCTGTTTAACCTAAAAATATACCATGTCTAACGAAAGGAAAATGAAATTGCCTAGGAATTGAAATATGTTGTATCTGCGATGAAGGTTTTTGAAGAAACATAAAATCAAATTTTATAAAGGTAAATGGTATCATGATTATCAATTGGTACTTCCCTTCGAAAAAAAACTGATGTAAATTGAAATTTATAAGTACATTTTAATGTTAACACAATATCAGCGAGGTTCTATTGTGATAGTTACATACGGTTTATAAAAATTACGAGTGCGGGGTGAAATATACGTAATCACGTGGAATCTTTAGTTGTTTTAAACCAATCAATCTAGCTCCTCTAAATTTATTTACAAATCATTTAACTTTACGATATAGTCAATATTAAATCACAATATTGGTATACGAGACATTTTTCTTAGTCTTTTGTTATTTTCTTTGAGTTCTCTGATTGGCTGGCTACCACATTTGACTACGTGGTTGATGTTCTAATATGTGAAAATTTTCTACTTTAAAATTTAAGCTTGGCCTAGCTAAGTGAAGCCTAACAAAGTCGTGTTTGAAATGGTGAAACACCCATCACTCGGGAGACAAGCACTGCCTAGTCGAGATATAGTTTAGGACTAGTTGGTGAATCCGGCCATCAGGGTCCGAGAACAATCCTGTTGACTAAAGCATACTCTGTTCTTATGATTTACTATTCTCTTTAGTATTCTTTGATAGACATCTGCATCGCAATGGAATATCGATGGTGAAGAATGGAAACCTTCTATGTCAAAAATTTCACTTTCACAGGAAAGAGGAAAAAAAAGTTTATTTTGCATGGAGCTCAACCACAGCTGTAATCTTGATGTAATATATTTAGTACCATTTTATTTGGTAAATTCGCTATGTTAAAAATACTTGAAGTTTTTCATGCAGTAACATAAAAAAAACAAAAAGAAAAAACCGCTGAAAATTGACTTAGAAGGTTTCCATTCTTCACCATCGAAAATAATTACATCCAATTGTGCACTCCCAGTGTTCAACTTTTTCAGAGGTCATGCCTGTCAGTACACTTCTGCAATCAAAGAAAAATATTGTTGTGATAAAATAGGGCCAAACAGTACAGTTTGGCTGTCGTTACTATCTAATTTGTAGTAGTAACAATATATTCTGTAGAAGAAAGATTATCTTTGCTCTTTCTGCAAAAAAAAAAAAAATTTTTTTTTTGGAACAACCCAAATAGTATAACCGACAAATAAACTGGAATGTTTTCCACATTTTAAGAGCAGCATGGTACTTACAGCAACGCTTTTTTCAGTTCGAAAATGCCGTTTTTAGTTAAATAGTAAGGCTTCAGAACATTGTTTTTAAAGCCGTTGCGTTGTGTCTTGTCAGTGAAATACTGTACTTGCTGTAGAAGTGTATTTTATTTTCGTAATTAGCACGCTGGTCGTACTCAGAACAGTTTTGAAGATAATAAAAATAAATTCCGAACGTACGCATCTAAAGCACGTACCTTAAAACTCGGTTCCAGACGCCATTTTGAATTACTTTATTTTTCGGTTTTTTGAATTTAGGATATGGAAATTGTGGAATTTGCGATTACAACGCAAATTATATTTACCTCGTGCTACAGTGCAAAGATGGCAGATAATTTTTAAAAGTGTAATTAGATGAGGTTAATTCTATTACAGGTTAGAAAGATCAATGGTACAAGTTTGTCGCAGGGAAAATTTCTGCCGCTTGAGCGCTGGTATCGCTAATGGGTGCAAAGTGAGCAATCCCAGAGCTTTCTTGAATTTTAAGTTACGTAAAGTTAATAATTTAAAATGCGAATTTTTTTTATTTTCATTTTAAATTTAAGTTAAATGGCTTCTGTCATTTCCATAATTTTACTACAGTATCGAATTTTTCTGGTCCCTTTACGATAGTACCGAAACTGGCGGCAGAAAATTTCCTTGTGCTAAATTCTCCCACAAGAAAACACATTTTCTTTCTAACCTGTAGTATAATTAGCCTTAATTTAGGCCACAATCAGTCCAACATTCTGCGTATTCTGATTGAATGCAGCCTAAATATTTGTTAAAAGTTTATTTGCCATGTTCGGGGGCTATGTCAGTTCTACGACCTCATCAGTTGACAGAACATATTTTCCTCTCCCCACTGCGCTGGGAGTTATGCGGGGTGGTGACGAATGTCGGATACTATGGCCAATAGGGTTTCGGCTTTATGCCTGGTGTAGGAACTCTTCACGTCTCGTGGTAGCCAATGGGAGGAACGATACTCAAGCACCAATAGACAGTGCATATGGTACATGTACAGGGTAAAGGGAAGCCAACAGGCGGTGTGTATGGTTTAGTAGAGGGTAAGAAGTGTAGGGGAGTTCTACGACCTCGGCAGTTGACAGAACATTATCAGAGAAGGTGTGCAGAGTGGTTCGTGGAGGGAGTGAGGGGAAGAGTAGGGGAAGAGTTCTGTGAAAGGACAAGGTCATAGAAGTAACCTTATCAGCAGGTTTGTTCTGTAGTACAAGGTAAGTAGTCTTTGAGCTGTGATCGTAAATTTCATATTGTTCTTTTCAGAATTTCATAAAACCGAAGAATAAAATAACTCAAAATTGTGACTGTAAAGAGCCTTACAGCTTTCTTGATCTCAATTACTGTCTGTTGAAAGGATTTAGCTTATTTCAAATTACCAGAACGAATTTGCTTGTAAATGATATACTTCAAACTTTTGTCAGTAACATAAAGTAGGCCTACCTTGTAATTTCATATGTGTAACGCACTAATGAATAACATTAGTTTGTTTATATATTTACCATGTATGAGCATGCCACAGCTTTAACTTATTCCATGACAGAATTATCTGAATGAAGAGAGACGTGTTTTTAACTGGCGAACAACTTTGTACGGCGTTCCATGACTGGCCGTTAACGAGACCTAACGAAGCAGAAAGCTTGACTAATTATTCCTCCTATAAAACACACCGTTGCATAATTAGGTTGATTGCAGACTGGTCGTCAACGATACTTTGTAAACATTTCATACAAAAAAAATAAAGCTTATCCTAAAATATAATTTTGCATGTTCGCATATGAAAATTTTCACGGCATTGACATATACAAGTCTTTTTTCTTTTAACTTTCCAAATTTTGCTGAAGTGTTGCAGAAACTACATTCTCTGTAATTACAAGAAACTGACGACTTTTTTTACGAGCTCTGCCTCTTGTATAAAAACCTTAAAACTTGTTTCTGTACGATACACATGTTTTTAAAATTACACGACCACTTATTTTCATTAGGTTACAGCAAATTTCGTTTCTCATCACTCGCCTACCCACCAAGCAACATTACAGCTGCCATGAATGATATATGTTTGTAAATTAAGTAATTGCAGTTACATACATTTCGAAGAAAAACGCATTATGTGACAGGCTACAGATACCTTGAGGGGGAAAAAAGTAATTTCCAAAGTTAGGAGGATCTAAGCGATATGGCATGTACTAATTAAAAAAAGCAAGTGCAATGTTATGTTTCAGAGTAAGTTTACCTGGTCACAAGAATATCTGAGATTCTTTGAAACGGAATGCTTGGGTCATCTTTCGTCAAGCGTTTCTTTGTGCTACCTATAACATCAAACAACTTAGCGATTAAAATTAAGAGATTCGATTTATATAACTACTTTATTCCTAATGGAAATATCCACTCAGATATTTGGTTGTGAATCATGAATAGCTATTATCTTACTTTAAACTTTTGGCTGTGCTATTTGAAAACATAATGAAAGCGCATTATATGCATCTTATTATGACTGTTTTATTAACACTAATATGATTTATGTGTATGTAAGTTATGGCTTCGCCTTATTTATTGCTTCAATTAAATTTTCTTAAATTCAATAACTAGCCACAAATATAACCTTATGCTTTGAAAATAATAGGCTACAATTTCCAACATTTCTATGTAATGGCTGTGCGATATCTGCTCTCTTACGTGATTTAAAAAATAAAAGTTACTAAAATAGCATAAATAGGGACCCGTGGTCGTAAGTCAACTTTCCATATTTCGGACTCATGCTAGTACAAATATATCTAAGTGGCTTGTGGATACAACATGTACGGGATGACTAGAAACTCGAACTGTACCTTGAAAACAGTTACAGTGTAGAGATTATGTCGATGGTTCATCGTGGGAAAACTTGGCTGTTCGCTGGCATTCAACGTGTGTTCAATTTACCAACAGATTACTGGCGTTCACTTGTACGTGGAGCTGTTGCGCTGTTTGACTGAGCCAATAAGACGCTGCTATTGTAGTATTTGATGCTTGTTATTGGTCTGCAGACAGACACATGTTGAAAGATACGGTAGCGTTTTCAAGGGTATGTTGGCACAACATATGTTCGTGATATACCATTATCTCTAACCATCATTTGTAAGAATAACTACTTTGCAGTTATGAAAATGGTGGGAAAGGCCGCTAGGCTGCTAATTGCAATTAAAACAGAAGTAATTGTGCACAAGTACTCACAGGATGGGTACTTGCACACAGAAACACACACACATAGGACGAACACATTTCTCCGCGGACGCGCGGTCACAGCGTTTCGCAGACTACATCTGCTTCATCAGGTGTTCAAGGTTAATAAAAATACAAAACTGGTAGAGGTCTAAATATTGGTAGATATTATATACTTTCACACTTAATTACATTTCATTCCCACAAGTAAACATTTTCGGCACCGCCAGCGCCCCCTCTAACACGGTGCACGGGGCAGCCCCCCCCCCCCCTAGAACCGCCGTTGGATGCCTATTAGCGCCCAGTGGTAAATATGCATCCGGGACTCTATATCCTGGCCCTCGAGTATCATTCCCATACATTATTTTTATTTATTGTTAGAGATAGGTAGAGACACTGGAAATTCGCGAATATATTTAACATAGTCTCCAATAAACTGTAGTGCATCAATCGTGACACGTGTGAACAGTTTTCTGGCAAATCACACACGTTCTGAGTTAAAATTGTAAAGGCCTAGTTGTAATTGGGTCTGTTGAAGAGGGACACAGTGCTTCGTATAACCGGTAGCCAATATGTCGCAAAACATTCAGTGTTATACATAGCATGTTGGAGCCTAGCAAACAATTAACTTTTCCCGCGATTTACCAGTGTCTCTAGAGATAGGAAGTTTTTGCAAAAAAAATTTTTGCCCTAGTTAGTTTCAGATCCTTACAAGAACGTCCGAAGCTCTGCTTCGTGGTGAGTGATTACTGCCGTCGTCGTTGAGTTCTATCCTCAAACAACAGGCGCAGTTAACTGTTCTGATTGGTGCAGTCCAATAAGTGATGCCTCTGCACAAAGACTCTGCCAATAATTAATAGAATCCTGGATATTCCGCGCGTTCAACGACCACAGGCTGGACTTCACAGTCCTGTGTACATTGGCTGCTGCTCCAGCGAGTGAGCATTTGAACATCTGACGATGTAGCGCGGGAGTCCATTAGTGTTTTATGCATGTCCGCCATTTGTTCCGAGTCCTCAAGGTCACGTTTAATAAACAACGAACCGATCGAAAAAGTTTCCAACATGTACATGACTTAGAAATCCAACCTCTCCTCAGTTGAATCCGCAAAATTTCCGGTACTGTACCAATAATAAATAAATATCGTATGTTGATAGTACCCTAGGAGGGGGGAGGGGATTATCGTACCCCGAGTGTAGATTTTTGACTGGACGCTCGTAGCCATCTGCTGATCCTGAAGGATGACATGAACCCTAACAGCGCTAGGCCTCCTCATGAATGTCCCTGAGGCGTCCCAGTGTGATCACACTTCGGACATCCGTGGGATATCCCACGTATGCCATTTAATTCTAAGGGCCACGCAACACAGGTGCAAATTTTCCGCTGTACCTCTGAATAGCGACATTTAATCGGGCCCAAGCAGTGTCCAAGGAAACAAAAATCTATTTTCCTATAAATGTACTTTCAGGACATCCACTGCGTACAGTAGGGATATCCCATGGATGTACTTTAACAATATCAAGTGCTGACCTTCAACAAGGAGTCCTCGTCTGGCGCATGGACGGCGTTGCAGCGTGTCACGAGTGTTCTTTTGTACGCAGAACCGCTTAACTTATTCATATTATGTTTATCTACGAAAAGAACACACACTTGAAACGTGGCATGCTACAACCAAAGACTAGATAATAATACAAACGTGAAATGACATGGCGGCTCATTTGATAGTTGGATCTCCGCCGCTTATTGGCTGCCATAGACTGTTTATTCCAGTCCAGTGTCTGTTTGGCTCCTGCATGTTACGACAGGTTTCTTATTGGCCTGGCTGCCGGCTAGTATTGCAGTCGCCTTACGCTGATTGGTGGTAGGCATCTCCGCCATGTTGCCGGCCAGCGAAGCCGTTTTGTTGGCGTGTGTGACTTAGGTCCTAAAATTTGGGAAAAATTCTTTAAAATCGTTGTGAAACCATACTAAACCTGTGGTGGCTAATAATATATAGTAACTTGTATAAGGTCAATAAAATAATGATAAAAGCGGAGAATAGGCCTGTCAGATTCATTCTGAACATTAGTTACTAGCAAGGTGTAGGAATGTGGAAAGATATTATAGAATTGGTAGTTTCACAAGAAGAAAACGGCAAATCGTAAAGTTGATCAATGTAAAACAACAGCAAAGTTCACCATTTAGCCAGCGGATACAAGCAGCAGGATAATTAATAATTATCTCAGTGTGTTACTTGTGAATTTGAACTGCAAAGGTTTTTTTTTGTTGTAATTGAATCTGCTTTCCTGACAGAGACTGTAAGTTGGGTATGAATGAATATGATAACTATTTTTGGTTAGTTCATGTGCGTATTGTTTATTTTTCTGTACCAAGTTTTATGTTACATTTACTGGTTATTTCATTTTCGTAGTAGTAGGGTACTGTGTGTATTGGCAGATAGATCCAGATTTGTAATTCAGAAACTGTATGCTCATTTTATTGTAATTTTTTTTCCTTCATTTTCTGTAATTTTTTGCCTTGATGAAAAAATCCAATCAATTTTTCCCATTTTCACATCTACGAACCCCCCCCCCCCCCCGGTTTGTTCCCGAAGCTTCAGAACCCTATTTGTGACTGTGTTTGCTGTGCTACAGGTTATTCCACTTCTG
The DNA here is from genome assembly GCA_003012365.1 of Medauroidea extradentata. Classification (NCBI taxonomy): domain Eukaryota; kingdom Metazoa; phylum Arthropoda; class Insecta; order Phasmatodea; family Phasmatidae; genus Medauroidea; species Medauroidea extradentata. The sequence continues at coordinate 17,266 of PNEQ01024457.1, read as the reverse complement.
TATTCCTGAGTATTCTGTGCTACAACACTGTTGAACCCGTGACATTTTCGTGTCTCTATTTGTGAATAATAAATAGGGGTGTGAAGTTTCCATGACAATATTTTTGATCCGGTTTGTTTCCATGCCTTGTGTGTACATCTGCAGCCGTGCTTCATGGTCATCAGCAGCGTAGGGGCCGCGGTGCCCGAGCGGGGCCGACCCCCCGTGGCTCAGTTGGTTGAGCGGCCGGCTTTGGTGCGGGTTCGATTCCCAGGTCTGGCTAGGTGTTAATTTGTGTTTGTCCATTTGGGTCTCAAAATTGTCACTATGCAAATTGTCTCACGAAAAGTACTGGGGTCACTCACATTAAGTCACATTAAAGGGGGGAATGTTTGGTGCAGTGTTGATGCGGAAGCTTCCGCATCGCCACTGCACCAAAAAAAAGTGGTCAGATCAGCTCGGCTCCCACCAAGGCGATCGAGTTTGTATCCCCGGCGGTTTCAGCCCTGATTTTTCGCATGTGGGAAATGTGGCTGACATTGCCGCTGGCCGGCGAGTTTCCTCAGGGATCTCTCGTTTCCCACGCCTTTCTCATTCCGTCACCTCTCCATTGTAGGACTGTGGATATGCTTTGAGGATTTATAAAAAAAAAAAATTTCTCAAAATTTAAAACTGTTTTAATGTATTTTAAGAAGATGCAACATCTAAGGAATTTTAAAGTCTTAATGTTTGAATTTAATGTGTAAAAAATATTACGATAGTGCACAATTCTCGTTTGACATTTTTGTTGGTCAGTAATTAGCTATAGGTGTTTTAATACCAGTTTAAATAATAATTAAACAAACGTAAAAAACCTCTATGACTGGCATCTTCCCCCGAGTTATATATACAACGCACACACACACATATATATACACACAAGCACACACACACATATATATATATACACACACACATGATGCACACACAGTGTTGTCGGCCTGCAGCGAGGCGGCAGAGTTGGCCTGAAAACCTGGGCGAACCCCGCGACACACGGCCGACAGGTACAAGACGACACAGCCGCTATGGCAGCCCCCCCCCCCTCCCCCTCCTCATGTTCAGTCGTGAGCAGCGGAACTCTTCCTCCGGGTTAATTTAGCGCTCTGACAGCGAGGACGTGGCGGCAGGAAGAAAGCAACACGGCAGAGGAGACCTAGAGAGAGAGGCTGATGTTCTCGAGAGCTCGGACGCGAGATAAAGCCAGGCGGCGGTTTCCTTTGATCCTCGCCTAATTGGGTTCGCCCGGTGATTTGGTTGCGCCACACGCCCCGTGTGTCGCGAGGCTCGGGCGAGATGTACGGGCAGGGGGGAGGGGTGACCGGTCCATTTTACGCGCACACCTCCCGGAGGGGAACCGCAGTGAGAGGGGAAGTGCGCCCTCCCCTCCTCACACCTCCTCGGCTCCCGCTCCGACAAAGGTAATTACTCGTGTTTGTTCGGACGTTTCCGCCGCCGCGCCGGAGACGACGTAAATAACGCGATAATTTCCCCGGAACGGTCGTTTACCCTCGCGGGAGGAATCGTCCGGCGACAAAACAAGGCGACTGGCCTCCCACATCAAGCACTTTCTACAATAGCGACAGCGACACTGCGATAAATATGACCAGCCAATCAGAGGCTAGATCACCGACGACACGTATTGTTGCAAATAACATGTTCTAACACAGCTGTGATTGTCGCTTGCCGAAGGTAAGAAGAATAAGTACTAGGAGGCAGAATAATAACAACGTAAACAAACAGCAGAACTGGACGTAAATGTGTAAGAAAAAGATCTTGGCGATATGTCGAGTTTGTATCCATAACAGCTTGCTAATTTCGGCCTTCATTTGTCTCACTTAGCTTCCATTTTTGCTGAAAGATGCCATTGTATGAGGCATGAAACGCTCCACGCTGTCGCAGAATTGTAGAAATGTACGCGTACGGTGCATGGGAACAATGGGGCAATAAGAGCCAGAATACTTCGCTCGACGAGAAATATATCGCCTCTATTCGCAGCGCGTCAAACTGACGTACAAGGTTTTCCATATCTTTTTCTTATGAGACTTTAAGAGGGCGTGGTACATAATTCAACGCTAAAAGCATTAATCTATAACTGTAGGTTTCTTGAAGTCAATTTGTGAAAATTAAACAATAGCCATCCTAGACAATAGTTTTAGCCAACGTTTTAAACAAAGTAGTTTCCAGTGTTACGAACTTCTGAGGCACAATCTCTGACGCCGGAACCTCGTGCATTTAACTGCGGCGCAGGAGATCACGCGTAACGAACAAGTAATTTTGGGTAAATATTTACTCATAATGGCGGTAAATACCATTATCTAGGATTGTCATTGAGTATTTTATCCATATTGGCTTCGAAAAAAGCGTAGAAATCAATTGATGTTTTCAGCGTTTATTTATCTAGCACGCACTCTTAAGCTGTGACCCCGAAGATTTAATTTTTAAATATTTAGAAGTAAAGGCCAACGGATACATCTTGGTTTATACTTAACAAATTTATGTAACATTTCCGAGTTTCTTAGTTACAGTAGCAGTAAAAAAAAACGTTTTCAGCCAATTTGAGGGGCACAGAAATAATTTTCTACCAAGCGTGCTGAATTTTTAAAAAGTAAGACGTTTAGTTTCACGTGTGTTTTCTTTCCGTAGATATAGGTCATTCGGGATAAAGTGACCAATAAAAATGTAACCTTCGAAAAATATCAGTAGCCGTTACTGCACATAATTTCAACATTAACTCTAGTTATCTTACTGCTTGTATGGTTGGCACCGAAATTACGCAATATAGTTCCGTGTGTTTTCACATACAAATTCAACAATACAGAAACCAAATCAACCGAAATCGACAAAATTGTATTTTATATAATTAATGAACTTTTTTTATTGAACTGTATCGATTCATGCTGACTGCAGAGTCTATCTCACACGCGTAAACATCAAGTAACGTGTCTAGAGAGGTTAGACATTTTCCGCAGTTAGCCGTTACGCGCGGAAAGATACGAATTGGCTGAACATAGAACTTTAGCAGGGCTTTGAGAGCTCACTTTATCCCGGACCGCGTAATATCCGTAATAGGAATAATTTAAGCGGGTTCGCGTATGAAAGGATTCGCGTGACACACTACGACACCGTTCAGCCAGGCACTCACATAAATAACAAACCCTAAAAAATTTCCGAGAGGAATTTTGTCAAATCACTGTAAAAATACAAAACGAGAAAATTAAATTCGAAAAAAAAAAAAAATAATCGATAGAACAAGACAACATGAGAAAAGTCAGGACTCTTAATTTTCTGAGCCGACGTAATGTCCACAGTTTTCCACGAAATCATTTACCCCCCTCCCCCCCTCCCTCATCTCAAGAATCTTTCAGAGACATTACTTTCCATATCTTCATAATATTATATATTTTGGTGATATTGATCAAGTAAGGGTGTTGAGTAAACTGTTTAATAAAAAAGGCAGCATTGTTTTATTAAATATATTACGGTAGTTATGAGAACATATTTTTTTAATATTGGGAAATTAATCCTGTTCTACTAAATACTACTCGAATTGATAATTATAATGAAATATAGAGTTCCGATATTCACTTATGTAAGTGAAATAATTCGCAGTGTGAAACAACATGCCATGGGCTACGTAATAAAACATAAAGAAACATCCCGCGAACAATTTTTATATTTAAAAATAAATATTTATTTTTGAAAATGTTTCTGTTCTTCTGTGATTTTTTAAAATTCAAAATATGGCATGGTGGGTTTTTAAATGTTTTATTGCATAGCTCGTAGGATGTAAAATCACAGTGAATTATTTTATTTGAGTAGACTAATTGGTTTTCACTATTTTCATGGCAGCATAACAAGCAAATTTTGACTTTTGACGCACCGTTAGGAGAAAACTATGAGAAATAAAACTGTTTTGTAAAATGAAACTACACTCACAAATACCGTCTACAAAATTAACGATATTTCATAAAAATATAAAATTATTACTTTATCGCACCTGAACACCCTTAAGTCGGCCGCCTGTTGACCAAGGGTTTGAGCAGTATCGTCGATCACTCGCCTGATTGACACTTTCAGTGGCGACTCCATCTTTTTATTGGTGGAAAGTTTTAAGCCTAATACACCTCTCTATTGTAGTTTCACACGAATCTTGTGAGTAGTTGTTTAGTTATAATAAATTGAAAAAGCCGTTCTTAGCCATTTTAAGGGGCTCCGAAATGGTATTTCTAACTAACGTGATGTTTTGGAACTACCTTTCCGATATCGTTTGAAGTATTTGTTCATTTCTAAAATACACACATTAGAAACATGTTGAATAGTTCCTTAGAAAAAAGAGTCCTGCTAGCACGCTGCAGCGCTGTTTACAAGGCAGGCGGGCTCCTTAATATATATTGTGAAAAGTACTTGCGTTTGGAGGAACAAAATGTGATATGTAAAATAAGTACCGAAACATGTTATAAAATGAAGCTGTGGTGCCTCGTACGCACCTACGCACCCCATAGGATGTGAAAAACCACTGTTTGCGCCCTGTTGTTGCGTGTGGTATGGTAACTGTCACCTACCAGTGTTGTTAAATGTCATAGTAACTACTCAGTGTGTCGTAATTAGACGAAAATCACTCTTGTTGAAACTTGACAGGACCCTCCGTCGTATAAAACCATAGTTAGAGATTGTGGTTTATCGCGGGAAAACTTGACTGTTAGCTGGATTTCAACGAACGTCCAGCTTATTAGATTATTACTGGCTTTAGCTTATACTTGGAGCTGTTACCCTATTTGACTGAGCCAATAAGAATACCGCCATTGTAATATTTGATCCCTGTTATTGGTCTGCAGATAGTTACGTTGTGCCTGACGTATATCACCCAATCACGCATGTCACAAGAAACTACAGTGTTTTCAAGGGTATGTTGGCACAAACCATTTACGCGATATAACATAATCTCTACCCATAGTTTTCAGTTGTAGCTGCAATGGCTTGTTGGGTAGACATCACGTGGAAAGAACAGTGTAAAATGTTGTATTTCTTAAAATCAAAAACACTGTTCAACTATTGTTAGACACCGAAAAAAATCGCGAGTTCCCTGACTTGTAGACTAGTTTCCTAGAATATTTGTGGACTCGTGCAGACAGCAGTTTTTTATTAGCTGCTCGCTGACACAGTAAAATGGGCCTATATTCAGCTACGGTTATATTATTAGCTCAGCTACTTCCAGGAAGAAGTAAAAAACCACTGAGGTACTTTAGGTCAACTTTGCGATTGCACAAAGAAACACGTTCGTGTTTGTATATATATATATACTATATAAATTTTAGCCAATTTAGAGAATTAAAACCATACAAAAACTTTTCGTTGTATGAGTCAGTTGAGAAAAGTGTCTTGATAGAGCTTTGTCCTGTTCATTTATTTTCACTGTAAATTACTAAATTTCTGTTAATATATTTTTATTACCTGTAAGAACACAAAACAGTAAAATAGTTATTTTGACAAGCTTGTACACGCCTGTGGGAACAATATTTTCAATGTATGAAAGATAAGCAGTGTATTGAACTAATGTAAAAAGTCTTCCCATGATTGTTGAGCGTAAGTGTGACCAGATGGTCTACGGCGCAGGGAGTGGTCGGAGGGTTGTAACGAAAACAAAAGCAAAGCTCTGGTCGCAGAACACAAGCAGCTCTGTGTACACGAGGATGTATGGCACTGGGAGACAGAAGAAGGGCTGCTGGAGTGTGGTGCGGGGTGTTGCGGCAAGGGTGTAGGGCAATATTTACATTACAACCCTCGTCGTTGCTCGGGGCGACATGTGGGCTCGTGGTTTGTAAGACGAGCTTCGTGTTTGCAACCAGAGAGGGCTGCTGCTACGCCTTGTTAAACAAACATACGTCATCCACCAGCTAGCGACACTCCCTCCGGCCACACGACACTTAGCTGCAACGCGTCGTCGCCATCTTCAAGTTTGCTATTTTCTGGCATTATTTTTATTTTAGGTTAATTTATGGAACTTTAACCTAACTGTCTAATAGAATACATATTAGTCAGGGGTGGATCCAGAGTGTGCCAGGGGGACTACTCCTACCTCCCCCCCAAATTGATATTTTATGTATTAAAATGTAAAAAAAAAAAAAAAAAAAAAAGAGATTTTAAGAGGCGTATTCAATTTTTTTAGGTATCGCCTTAAATTGGACCTTTTGCACCATAAATACTAA
>PNEQ01024457.1:0-10942 GCA_003012365.1 Medauroidea extradentata | reverse complement strand
TGGTTAGAGATCCATAAATTTGCCAGAAATAAAAGTTGTGACACGAAAGGCAAAAATTCAAGATGGCTCGTGAGCCGTGCTGCAGTCTGGTACGGAAAGTATTTTTCTTGTATAAATATTTAAAATGTTTACAATCCATTCATCTACGAAAATAAGACACAATTCAAACTGTATCCCTATGGTTTTAAAATTGCCGTCCACTAATTAAAAACATTATTGCCAAGCTCCTCGAAAGTGCCAAAAATTACTTTTTCACGCTGCTGTAGCTGAGAAAATATCAAACGAAAACGTAAAAAAATATATAGAAACCTGCATTGGACTATATCACAAACTTTCCACACATAAAACAATTGCGTCATCGCTTGAAGTCCTATTGAGAAACTGTATCTACGACACCACTGCGCGCCAGTTTAGTTCTCCGCGCCTAGAGGCGATGACGTGTTGACGGACGTGTTACGTTCGAGTTATTGCCTTCCCCGTTTCGCGCCTCAAAGTTTAAATAATATTTAAGAAAAACTACTGTTCACTAGTTCTTAAAAGTGCGTAGTAGCTAAATAAACGCTGAAAACATCAATTGATTTCTACGCTTTTTTCGAAGCCAATATGGATAAAATACTCAATGACAATCCTAGATAATGGTATTTGCCAACTTTATGAGTAAATATTTATACAGAATTTCTAATTCGTTGCGCGTGATCTCTTGCGCCGCAGTTAAATGCACGAGGTCACGGCGTCAGAGATTGGGCCTCAGAAGTTCGTAACACTGGAAACTATTTTGTTTAAAACGTTGGCTAAAACTATTGTCTAAGATTGCTATTGTTTAACTTTCGCAAATTGGCCTCAAGAAACCTGTAGTTATAGATTAACGCTTTGCCCAGTAAACATTAAGAATCACTACTTATCGTGCACCGGCCAAACTATTGATTTTAGACACATAGTTTATTGATGAAAAATGTTTCTAGTGACGTTCTAAGTAGTCCTACGTAAAAATAGGCTAGGTTATATTAGAAGTTCGTAGGCTTTCACGGCCGTTGTCTACAGGGTCTAGGCTTCTGAGTTGTAGCCACGTCGGGAAGAAATGCGACATTAACGCGGCTACAACGCAGAAGCCTAGACCCTGTAGGTTATATTAGGTTAGTTTAGGTTATTAAGTTAGGTTAGTTTAAGTTAGATAACAACCTGACCTAACCTAACATTAGATTAGGTAAAGTTAAGTTACTTAATCTAAACTAACCTAATCTAAATTAACCTAACCTAATCCAACATAATCTAACCTAATCTAACAACCTAACCTAAAGTAACCTAAAAAAACCTAACCTAGCAAAAACATATTTTTTTTTACGTATGACTACTTACAACGTAAATATAAACATTTTTCATCTGTAAACTATAAGTCTAAAATCAATAGTTTGGCCGATGCACGATGAGTAGCGATATTTAATATTCACCCCCTGCCCTTAGAGGTGACGCGGCAACTATGGAGCGAACAACAGTCGACCTTACAGCCAGCGCGCTTCCAGATCACCAACACGATCATTGTAGTTTGGTAGCACGTATGATATTGCACGTCTTGAAAGCCAGGGTATTTAACTACAGATGCTAATATGTACTTTGTTTTCCTGTTCGTCTGGAGGTCCCGGTTTAGATTCCCGGCTCCGGCCATCCTGATTTCGGTTTTCCACTGTTTTCCAAAATCACTCCAAGCGAATGCCGGGATGGTTTCATTGTCGACTCCTTTCCTAGATCCTGTTTTTAGTGTAAAGTTGTGTGCAAGCGTCTTTAATGACGTCACTGTCGACGAGCCCAATGATATAAAATATTCTCCGGTACCTCAAGGAATTTTTGAGTGTACGAAACGTGGCGGACGCTTTCTCGGGCCGCACACATTTCCCCTCGCTCGCCCTTTGAATTCCGTTCATTCCTCAGTGCAGGGCCTCACTGCATGTCATACTACGTCACATTACAGGAAGTGCATATGTGTACCGACGTGCGTTCATATATTCATGTATCGGTGTATGATGCCTTGACCTCTTCCGAATTGTTTCTGATATGTTTTCTACAGTTCATCGTTACTTATTAATTTCCATAATTCTGTAGTTTTTAGCGGACACAATATCATTAGAGTCGCGGATATTCCGCGGGTTCAACGACCACAGGCTGGACTGCACAGTCCCGTATACACTATTTCCTCATATACTTGTATATAGTCTGCTGCTACACTGAGTGAGCATTTGAATATCTGACGATGAAGCACTAGAGTCCATGAGTGTTTTTATGCATGTCCGCCATTGGTTCCGAGTCCTCAAGGTTACGTTTAATAAACAATGAATCGATCGAGAAAGTTTCTAACATATACCTGACTTAGAAATCCAATCTCTCCTCAGTTGAATTCGCGAAATTTCCGGGACTCGTTAAGTATCATACGGTATTAATTTTACTGTTAATGAGTGCTCGGGGTAGAGCATGAGTAGAGACGGGGAAAAATTCGCGGGTTCAACGTCCGGTAGTTTAGTCTCCAAGAATATCTGTGAACTCAAGCATACCGCAGCTGTTCATTAGCTGCTCACTACCACAGTGAAATGGGCATGCGTTTAATTACATTTTTATTATTGGCTCAGAAACTTTGTGAAGGTGTCAAATAAGTCAACGGCCAAGTGTGAAATGAGCACGAACTTGCAGATGTTGGATTCTAGCTTATGCCTGGAAGAAAACGCGAATTTTTCAGGTCTCTAGGTATGAGTTTATACAAGGCTGCATATTGACGGTGTAGGAGGGCGCAAGGTGCAAAACGGTGCTATTTAAGGCGTTTCCTATACGAATTGAATATATACTACACTGTAAAAAATTTCCTCCGTTGATTTACGGAATTTCCGGTAAAAATTTCTCCGGATACCTCCGTGAATTCACGGAACCTTAGTTCTTAATCCAACAGAAGTTTCCGTAAAACAGTTTCAACACACGGAACTGAGCCATACTTACATGTCTATAATGCTAAAATTTTTATTAATACAGATTTGAAGATTTACCGGTGATGTTATTAAAATATAACCGTGATACTTAAAGCTCTCTAACCCATACATTTTCGATTTTTTTCCGTGCAAGTGTCCGCAGCAGACTTATGGACATATTACGTATGATCCCGTAGTGTATATTTACTATAGACATTTCCGTATTTTACTTTTACGGACACTATTTCCGTTTATTAACGGTACATTTCCGTTAAAATTTCTAACGGTGTACATGAGAGTATTTCAAATATTACCGAATGCAGTGGAATTTTTAGTACGTTACTAAGGAGTACTAAACGACAGTTGCTAAAAACTCTCACAAACTTTAGGTGGCACTGTTAAAAATAATTTTCGTTGTTTTACGGAGAAGTGCTGGTAAAAAATTCTCCAGAAGTGTCCGTTAATTTACGGAAGGCAACTAGCTCCACTTATGGAAACTCGCATATTTATGTGACTTCTTTAGGATGCAGGCGCAATAACGCGTTCGGTTATTTATTTAGTTTCTTCTCGCAGTTTGATATATGTTTAGTTAATGAAACATAATTATGTATAGCTGTGTTACAAAATAAGGTTCCCGTTAATTAAACAGACGTTTCCGTAAGATTGTCCGTAAATTCACGGAAATTTTTAACAGTGTGCTGTAATTTTTTTTTATTTTTCAAGGATAAACTATACATAAAAGGTCAAAAATGCGCCGGGCCCTCGGCCCCTCACCCGGGGATCCGCCACTGTGCGAATTGTCACTATTTACGTAGGTCTTCCCCACCTGACTTGCCATGTTGGTGCGCCTGCCTCACACGAGCTAATTGGAACACGCTGAGAGCTTTCACGCGCAGCAAACTTTGAGCGCGCGAAGTGCCGCATTCTATCCTATAAATACACAAGGTGGATGCTGCAGAGGGCAAAGAGATTGTGACGACAGTTCACGCTGCAGTTTGGCAGTCGGCCCGTCAACACGAGGCCGCTGACTTTGCTCTGCAAACGAAGCTTTCCCTGATGTATTTGTTTACGACACTTCTTTTGAAGCAGATCAAAGCGAATTTATTGACGCAGTTTCTTCACAGCTGAATCCTAGTGTGCTACATCACATATTTGAGCAACAAAATAAAGGGCCGTTTGGGGCAGGAGTGGTAGGAAAAGTACTGTGTTGTTACACTGTAAAAAAATTGCTAATTTTACTACGCTAGTACGGTAAAACTCCTTTATAACAACCACCTCTCTATAACAACCCTTTCCACTACAGTAGAACCGTGAGGTTTTAAAATAGGGGTTTTACTGTACAATAAAACCTCTTTATAAAGACCGCCTCCATTTAAAGACCCTGTTCTAGGGAACCGTAAGGGGTCTTTATAGAGAGGTTTTACTGTATATAGAAATGATTCGTAAACTTTTGAGGGAAATATTACACTCGTTGGGAGAGGAAACAAACGCCAGAATATACAGGAATTCAGAGGTGAAGTGTGGATGCATTTAAGGCCCTTGTTACGGAGTTTTGCAGTGATTTCGAAAATATTTTTTTTATTGCTACCTAATACTCATATCAAAATTTCGCTGCACAGTTTTGACACTTATATGTTATAATTTGTAGCTGAATTTTTTTGTAGAATTATACTGAACGGTTTTTTAGATTTTATTACCCAAAGTACCACGTTTTTAGTCGTGAAAATAAGCAAAAATGAAGGAAATTATTTTTTTGCTGGTGAATGGTACATCATTTAAAAAAAACTCATCCACAGTATTGAGCATCGTGAAATTGCACATTGACTCAATTTTTTTCAAAACTTTTGGTTAAAAAAATATTTCAGTTATTGGCACCAGTCTGGAAAAAACTCGAGAACAAGCCCTTAAAGGGGAAGCATTATAAGTAGGGATATCTGATTTTCGTGGAACTATTTGTGCACGAACTTCTTTCAATGTCTTATTAGTTCTTCTATGCAGTTCTGCTTCTTTGTTTTTGGCAGAGTGTCTTTGTGTAACGACTTTTCTCAGAATAATGTTACTGCGAGTAACACGCGTCTGTGATTTACAGTAAAACATTAAAGACACGTGAGAATTAAATCCAGCCAATCACTGACCTTGAAGTAGAACCGCGGATATGCAGCAAACTGATGCAGATATGTTTTCACCAGAAACATGGGTGCCTATAGTTATTAGACCCGACTGTACACCAGGTGCACGTGATATTATCAATCAAACAGTAGAGGCAGGAAAATTTCACGAATTAAATTACCTGCTTGCTAAGACTATTTGTTATTTACTTTAGAGGTTTTATTTACGTCCCCCGGTTTTATGACGTTGTGCTTAAGCGACGATTTTCAGACTATTTAAGCCTAGGAAACGACACAGTCATATCCGTGTTACGATATTGCCCATTACTTTAGGTACAAAACTACAGTACAATATAGCAGAAGTACCTGCCGCCTGGCTAGATACAATATTGTCCCTTACTTTAGGTACAAAATTACGGCACAATATAGCAGAAGTATCTGTCTCCAGGCAAGTTACAATATTGTCTCTTACTTTAGGTACAAATTACGGTACACTATAGCAGAAGTACATGTCTCCAGGTTAGTTACAATAGTGTCCCTTACTTTAGGTACAAAATTACGGCACAATATAGCAGAAGTATCTGTCTCCAGGCAAGTTACAATACTTTCTCTTACTTTAGGTACAAATTACGGTACACTATAGCAGAAGTACATGTCTCCAGGTTAGTTACAATAGTGTCCCTTACTTTAGGTACAAAATTACGGTACACTGTAGCAGAAGTACCAGCCGACTGGCTAGTTACAATATTGTCCCTTACTTTAGGTACACAATTACGGTACACTATAGCAGAAGTACATGTCTCCAGGCTAGTTACAATATTGTCCCTTACTTTAGGTTCAAAATTACGGTACACTATAGCAGAAGTACCAGCCGCCTGGCTAATTACAATTTTTCCCCCTTACTTTAGGTACAAAATTACGGCACACTACAGCGAAAGTACATATCGCCTAGATCGTTACAAAATTACAATACACCTTGAACTTTACTACACCCGCCGTTTGTATATTTACAGTTTGGAGTAGGCCTTATATTGTATTTCTCAGTTTGTGTATAGGTTACAAGCATCCATTGCCGTTTACGATATTTGCAATGAACTATCCTTCTGGAAAAGGAAAACTGCCTACAATAACTGCGCACGTATATGCGTATTGTAAACAGCGTCATTAGACCAACTCATTTCTAGATTAATATAATCTTTAAGAGGCTCGCGCATTATGGCACTTACTTGTAGAGCGTACGACATGAAGTACTAGTTTTTATTTCAGTGCACCATGGTACACGTAACTCTTGTGTCAAAGTTTGCTCATGCTCGAGAAAATACCCCATATACGCGGATGGTCATGTAACATATTTTGTGAAGTTAGTGTATGATTACTCTAGGAATTTCCCCATTTTCAGTAAGCGATATTTCTAAGTAATGTACAATGCTTGTGTTAACGTGCCGTAATTTTGCACCAACAGTGAGGTAGATGTAAAGCATGTTCCTCTCATCACTCTAAATAGGAATGAGTGAAGGGTGCCGCCTATCTTGAGCGATTATGCTTGTTACATGCTCAGAAGCGACGAAGCTATAAGGACTACCTTGAAGGGCGCATCAAATGCCGCATCGCCTCAACGAGCCAAGCGCAGGTTCACGCCCATCCAGTTTACTATGGGACTTAAGACCACGGGTCCCTGTTTATGCTATTTTAGTTAGTTTTATTTTTTAAACCCTACAAGATAGCAGATATCTCATAACCGTTACATAGGAATGTTGTAAATTAATCGCGCTATATGTAAACTATTTTTTTTTCTTTTCAAAACATAGGTTTTTTATAATTTTGGCTCTTTATTGACATTAAGAAACTTTAATCAAGTTCACAATTAGCCAAAATTATAGAAACTTATGTTTTAAAAAAATTAGGTTATGTAAACAATTTCCAACATTTCTATATAACGGTTTTGCGATATCTGCTCCCGTTCAGGATTTAAAAATTAAACTAAAAAAAAAAAAACAGCATAAACAAGAACCTGTGGTAAGGACATTTTGAAGTACGGCAGTCAGATAAGACCGTTGTGTAACTACGTTGAAGGACTTGAAACAGTGTTTTCAATTAGCACGGTGTCTTAACAATGACAATCCATCCTTGTGCAATGTGTGTTTTCTTCGCGTACGTTGGCACAGTGGGTGCATGTGGATTAGTTTAAAAAATAGTATTTCCTGTATATAACAACGCATTTTAATAGCGTGGCAGGCTGCGCCCTTAATATTTACTCATTGTTGTTTGCTGATACCAACTAGAAAAGTTTCAAAAAATTGAATCAGCAAATAATTAATGATAATAGGTGAGTACTTACTTATTCTAATTATTAAGAGTGAGTGATAGCCGCCATCTTGAATTTTTTAGTTCTGTGTCATAACTTTTCTTCTGGGTAATTTTTGGAGCTTTAACCTAACTACGGAATAGAATACATACTGATAGAATTTATACACTGTAAATATATTTTTGTCGTTACTATCGTAACAGATTGAATTCTTATCACTTTCTTAACTGCAATTCGATCTGTAACAAAAGTAGCGGAAATTGATTTAGGCTATGCTGTCAAAATTTCTATCAATATGTATTCCATTCTGCAGTTAAGTTAAAATCCCATGAATTTAGCCAGAAGAGAAGTTATGACACACAATACAAAAATTCAAGATGGTGGCTACAACTCATTCTTAAGGCCATGGTCGTTCATTTATTTCAAACAATCGCAAATAACTTGAATATTTGATTAACTAAATGCTTTGAAAAAATTTTAAACTGTGTACAGTCATACGATACACAATTTTGCCAGAGCGTTTTTTTCTTTAAATAATGCATCGTTTGCTAGCAAAAAATCATTTTGCTTTATTTTGGCTTATTTTGACAACCAAACATGTGATATTTCAGGGGCAAAAATCTAAAAATCCGTTTGGTGTATTGCAACAGAAAAATTCAGATACAAATGATGACATATGCGTGTTAACACTGTAAGGATGAATTTTGATGTATGTATTAATTTGCATTGAAAAAAAATATTTTCCGAACCACTGCAAAACTACAGAGCGAGGCCTTATCGTGTTCAAGTGTGATAAAGTCATCATTTTATATTTATATGAAATAGTGTTAGTTTTGTATGCGATACTTGTGAGTGCAGTTTCCTCTTACGAAACAATTTTAACTGGGTAGTTTTCTCATAACGGTGCGTCAAAGTCAAAATTTGCGTATTCTGCTGCCATGCAAATAGTGAAAATCAATTGACTTACGTATGTGAAATAATTCCCAGTGAAATAACTAACCATGGGCAACGTAATAAAGCATTTGAATGAACCTCACGAACTGTTTTTGTATTTTAAAAAAATTGCTGAGTTTTCAACTTTTTTCTGTACTTTTGCAATTTTTTTTTAATTCAAAATATTACGTTGTGCGTTTCTGTAATGTTTTATTGCACAGCTCATGGGATATAAGTTCACAGTGAACTATTTTAAGTAGGTCAGTTGGTTTTCACTATTTGCATGGCAGCAGAACACGCAAATTTTGACTTTGATGCACGGTTATGAGAAAACTATGAGAGCTAAAATTGTCCCGTAAGAGTAAAATGTACTCACAAGTATCGTCTACAAAACTAACAATGTTTCATAAATATTTAAAATTCTGATTTTATCGCACTTGAACACCCTTAAAAAGTGTAACAAGTTTAGGGAGTATTACGTCACACTTGTGCGGCATAATTGACATAATATGTACAGTGTAGACACGCACACACGTGTTGAAGACGAATATTGTACGCGGAGGAGGCTAGAGAGCCGTGTCGGCTTTCTTGAAAGCAAGAGGCTGTAACGGTCGGGACACGTGATCGAGATGAAAGGCCAGACGACTTCAAAGGCTGCGATGGAAATGAAAGCCGGGAGAAACAAGCCTGCTGCCAGGAGGATTGCGAACCAATCAGAAAGCACGATGCATGTAAGGGGGACTGTGGTCAAAGAAGGGAAATAAAGAACCCATTGTGGTTCAAAACCGCCGAGAATAGCCTGCAAGTTCCCTCAAGGACTACCTTGTCGAAACTTCTTACATTGCCGCGCAAGTATATAGAGGCTGTTCATGGTTAAGTTAACACTTTACAAGATCGTCTTATTAGGAATAATATTACAAAATATAGTGAGCTGGTGTGACTTTAAACACGTTGGGAGACATTGGGACACTTTAATACTACTTTTATCTTCATAACTGTCAACTGTGAATACATATTAACTAAACTCCGCGTGGTTATTTATCAAGGTGGGTTCACAATGACCCAACGAGCCCGACGCAACAGCCCAGACAGTCCGACGAAAGCAGATTCTTTTCTAATTTTCGCCGCGTCGGGCCTTGCAGGGAAAGGAAATGCAACATTACAAAACGAAATTTACTTGCAACAGAAAATACTTGGTATATTTCACTTGTACAAAGTGTTTTGTTTACAGTAGCACTTCGAAAACAGATAAACTTCAACGAATGTGCTTTGACTTATGGTAACTTTCGCGCTATATACTCATATTTCTTGTTTACAGCAAGGCAACTATATTGCTTGCGAATAGATAATAAATGACAGTTTTTTTTCTTCTAAAAGTACTTTCATTTCAGAGAAGAACATTATGCACATTGTTTGTGTTGCCTTTCATTTTACGTCATTTTTTTTTTTTTTTACAATTTCATTCGTGCTTTCACTAAACAGCTGACTGAAATAATACGTTCATAAAATATGGTGGCTTCTACATGTAGGTACTGCCGACGGCCATATCACGACGAGCCGCATGTCGGCATGTCGGATCATTGTAAACGCTACCAGAATCGTCGAGGCTGTCTTGCTTAAGACCACGGTCGTAGAAGAACAGGTCTGGACACTCGCCTATCTAACAATGTATTTTGCTTGACCCCCTTGTTGTTTGGCTGTAGTTCGTCAAGTTACCGAGAATGTCGTACTATTTGGCGCTGTTTTCCGGGCGGTCGGACCCAAACTCCGCCCACTTTTTTCCATTGTTAAATTTATAAAGCAAATAAAGATTGCTGGAGCCTTTTCTTAAATTTGTGAACGAAGAAAGTATTTCATAAATTGATAAAAAAATACGTTTTGATAAATTGTTTATCTTAGCGGAAAGGAAGTGGGCGGAGTTTAGTCCGACCGCCTTAACATCAGCGCCAATAAAACACAATATTCTCGGTAACTTGGTGAACTACAGCCAAACAACAAGGGGATCAAATATCCAGGCGAGTGTCCAGACCTGTTCTTCTACGACCGTGCTTAAGGCTCAGTTTCAGTCGCCGTTTTGAATTTTATTATATTTACCTTTTTGGAATTCTAATAAGAAAAATTTTAAATTTGCGTTAAACCTCAAATTCTATTTACATTTCGCTACAGTACAGACCTTGCGATTTAGTTTTCTCTCAAAATTTCTTGGTTCTATGTCCAGCGCTTTGAACTGTGCGTTGATGAGTGAGTGAGTGTGTCAGGACATTTCATCTTGTATATTAAGGTTAATGGTAAATTTTACATTAATTACGTACCAATTTCCTCACAAATTATTAAATAGGACTGTTACAAGTTTTAGCCTGGGAAGGGAAGATAAATAAGCCAGAGATGGAAGGTAACAAGAGTTTATTAGAATACAGAACAAGGAAATACAGCAATACAGAAATAGAGACGAGTGGAAGGGTTAGGGTAAGGCGAGACAGGAAATAGGTAAAGGATCGCTCTCCTTCCCTAAACCAACAGGAACTCACCGCTCGTGCCGCCGTTGGAGCTAGTTCTCTAGCCAGAGGGTCGCACCCAGACTCGAACCCAGAGTCCCCAGGTGCGGTCGCCGCCCGAGCAGAAGACTCTCTCGTCGACTCTCTTCTCCA
>PNEQ01024456.1:0-41375 GCA_003012365.1 Medauroidea extradentata | reverse complement strand
AATCTTCACTGATCAACCTCTGTATTCAAGAAGACGTCCAAACCAGAAAATGTGGTGAGGAAAAAAAAATGTTTTCCTGTTTTTCAAACTCGTTCAGAGTATCAAGCGTGGTCGAACAGGGCAGTCTAAGACAGCGTCACTACACACAGTTTTAAATTATTATTATCACATAACCATGGCATGGACAGGTGTCTCAGTAGGGACTGGAAAATTTCGCGAATTCAGTTACCTGTAGGCTAGAATTCATTCTACTATGCACACTCAAGCCCCGAATATTTGTCCACTAGCTGCTACTCAGTGGAACAGCAGACAATGAACGAATAGACGGGGCTTGAGTGTGCCTACAGGTAATTGAATTCGCTAAATTTTCCTGTCCTTAGTTATGAGTAGAGATTATGGTTTATCGCGGGAAAACTTGACTATTTGCTAGGCTTCAACGTACGTTCAGCTTATCAAAAGATTACTGGCTTTTCCATGGACGTGGAGCTACTGCCCTATTTGACTAAGCCAATAAGAATACCGCTATTTTAATATTTGATGCACGTTATTGGTCTGTAGACAGCTACGTTGTGTCAGTGTTTTCAAGGCTATGTTGACACAAAACATTTTCGCGATATACCATCATCTCTAGTTATGAGATATTACATTCATTATAAAGTCATCTAAAATTTTAAACATGCAAGTTTCTTCTCTGTTTGTTATCTTTTATGAACATATATCAGTTTCTTCGTGTGTATTAACTAGGCAGCCTTGCTTCTGTCGTCCACGTGGACATATATATCCTCACCCCAGGGACCTCCCTCTCAGAAATTCTTCCACGGCGTAGGTGCGTCGTTAGCGAGGCGCGAGGGTGTACTACCCCTCCACGGAGGTGTCGGCAAGCCCTGAGGAGGTGCTAACAAGTGCTTGGGAGCATGCACGCGTCGCTGGCAGGAATTTTAATCACACACGTGAGGGTGTTCTGAATTCCTGGGGCGCGAGGCGGAGCGACGTCGTCGTCGGATAGAAAGTGGTCGACGTTGTGTCTCGACGAACTGAGAGCGGCTTTGTCCTTGCTTCCCGCGCTGGCGTCTCTCAAAACAACTACGCTCCCTATTGCCTTATTTAGCGCTTTAAGGAACATACAAAAAACGGTGGTGCGTAAATCGAACACTTTTGAAAGCTCTGCGTATGTTCTTTGTAAAACCCAATGTTAGGTGTACATCCTTTTCCGAAGAGGAGAGGTTTGTATTTTAAGAACCCTACACAGCAGGCGCTAGACACCGCTTATGATGTACGGAAACTAGCAGGAGATAAGAGCTAGATTAGCTTGTGCGTCAACAACCGCGTCGCCTTTATGCGCAGGGTGCGAAAACGGCATGCAGTGTTCTGGCCGTTGTTTTTTCTAATGGGACTTTTAAGGGGGATTGATTCCTGTCAGATCGGTTTTACTGTTTTTCTAATCAATCAGGGTACAGACACATTGTTTTACTTTTTTCACGCTGACAAGAAATAGTTAGGGCCCGGTAATTTTCGCGAAAAGATTTTTGCACCACTTTGTTTCAGTGCCTTATTTGCGCACCTGCATCTCTGCTGTGTGGCCAGTGATTGGATGCCTTAACACTCAGCGTCTTGACGTTAAACCCGCAAATCACAGACGTGATGTGTCGCAGTTATCCGTCTACTGATAGGCACAGTTAAATTAATAACAACTCCGCATAAAAACACTCTGCCAGTAATCATGAAGTTGAGGTGCAGGTGTACACGTACAAGACACTGAAACAAAGTGGGGCAAAAATCTTTTCGCGAAAACTACTGGGCCCTAGACATAGTTTATTGTTTCATCCACTTTTTGGAATCCATATGGCATTGTTTCTGTTAATCTTGCGGCCTTTGTCGTCGCTCCCGTAAATAAAGCAATTTTTCCTTTTCTTCTGTTTCCCGTTGCAAAATAATATGTATATATATATATATATATATATATATAATGGTTCCAGCAATTACACAAAATCGATTAAGTTTGTGTCTATGCCTTGTCGTGACAAACATTTTGATGCATCGACTGGAACAGAAGTTATCGGGAAGAAGCAGATAAATCCAAGGTGGTAGGGATCAACACCCCTTAAGCAGTGACCCTGCTATTTTATTTACGGAAAGTGCGTAGTTAAGTCCAGCACATGCTTCCCCGTTTTTTTTTTTGCGATCCCGGTTTGTATTTTTTTACGTGAGGACAGTCTAAAAAATCCGTTTTTAGACATCTTAAGGTGCCCCGAAATAATATTTCTAAGCATGATATCTAAACAACAAAAATAGAGAATCATAGTGTTAAATGCGTGTTCTTTTCGTATATAAATATATCTAACACACGTTAAGTAGTATTTCTTAAAAAATAAAACTTACTTCAAACACGCTGCAGCCATGTTCATGTGCCAGCTGTATAGGACCCTTAAGGCCTCGCTCTTTAGTTTTGCAGTGGTTTCGAAAATATGTATTTTTAACGCAAATTAATACATAAATTAAAAATTCCATTCTCGCAGTTTTTACACTTATATATAACCGTTTGTATCTTGATTTTTCTGTTGCAATACACCAAACAGATGTTTAGATTTTAGCCCCTGAAATAGCACATGTTTTGTTGTCAAAATAAACCAAAATGAAGCAAAATATTTTTTTTCTAGCAAACGGTACATTATTAAAAAAACTCTCTGGTAAGATTGTATATCGTATTACTGTACACAATGTCAAATTTTTTCAAAGCATTTGGTTTAAAAATATTTGAGTTATTTGCATTTGTTTGAAATTAATGAAAGATCTTGGCCTTAACGCAGCGGATTTGGCCAACCGTCAGATCTCGGCCTTCTAACAGACGGGAAGGGGGGCGTGATTGGCCAATGGCTAGAGCTCTTTCCCGTCACTAAGACGATATGGATTCAGTTCACTATATTTCCGCTTTTTTTTTTCAGGGACATCCCGTTCCCCTGCCCCATTCCGACGTCACTCCATACTCACCTCATGTAACCCCTAACCACCGCTGTCCGAAATATATTCACAAACTCATTCCCAACAGGACGGGCGTCGCGAAAATCCTCAAACATTAAAACCACGCTGCATCATTTCTGCTGATTTTACGATAATTACTTTTTTTAAATTTTCAACGATATCGAAAAACTGTTGCATAGTTTTGTTAAAAACTGTGTAGATCATGTTAGCTAATGTTCAAGCTAATCATGTAATTAGGTTAATTCAATAATTAGCCAAATATACATAATTTTTGGTTTAGAAAAATTTAAGACTGCAAAGTAAAACGAATTCGTAACAACAGTTTTTAAATATCTGCTCTCGTTTAGGAATTAAAAAAAAACATTAAAGCAATATAATTGATGGATAATGGACTTAAGTTAACAGATGAACCAATCCCGTTGGTTCTCATGCATAAGTAAAGTTTTGTGGGTTCAAGAAACGATCTGGGTTCTTGATTCCAATAATCTGTGTACATCGTCAGCTCAGCTGTTTTTTCGACTCGCTTCTGCTCTTGTTCCCAGGTACAGTCTATTTCAGGTAAGGATGTGCGTTTATGACAGTATTTCTGGCATTGTTATCTGTGATAGATTCTGTTTTGTTATGGAGCAAAACTACCTAAAGCATTTGTTAGGCACTCTTGTTTCTACTGTTTTTGTGAAAATTATATGTTTTAAGTTTAAACGAGAGCATATAAAGTATATGTGTCTGCATTATGGTTTTTGCCGTGATAGGATTTTTTTTTTTCAAAACAAGAAAATTATAGCCTACGATTTCCACTAAAATATAAATTAACCAGAATTTCGTTAATTGAATAATTAGCTAAAACCATAGTGTTAAGTACCATGAAAAATCAGTCCACGTGGTGGTAAAGACGATTTTTAACAAAACTGCCAAACGGTTTTTTTTATATCTGCTCTTGTTTACGCTTAAAAAATTAATATCGCTAAAAAGTATAAACGTGAGAGCATAGCCGCCCAGTATAAACGTTTTTTTTACAGAAAAAAAAAACTTTTTTGAGGCTGTTGAGATAGCGACAAAGAAATTTTTATTTCCAGCAAAAATATGCAAAAAAAAACAACATATATTTCGTGTTGCAGAAATTTTCCTCTAAATACTGTTTTGTTCGATAGCAACATTATTTTCATCTCAGTTGAGATGATTTGATGATTTTTTTAAAACATAAAATGTGTCTTAAAAGAATTACATCTAGTTTTACCATGAGCGTAACTGGTGGACTATTTTATTGTAATACTTATGTCACCATTCCTTGATACGTAAAACATAATTTCCACTTTGCAACAAAACTACTTTGCATTCATTCGTTGCTAACCAAAAGTTTTCTTTACCAAGACAAGACTTGTGTTGCGGCGAATAAATTACCGTACTTTCGCGTGTGAATTTATTTATTTTATTAATGTAAGCTTCATCAAAATGTTTGAGTTTATAAATAAACTTAGATAGTATTTGTGTTTTCACCCGGAATCAAGAAATAGCGATAAGATAGAGAGAATGCGTCATTTAAATTTTTCCTCGCGTTTTCTGAGTTGCAAACATCGTTCCACCTTCGCTCGCCCTCTAGTTAGATTAGGGTTAATTCCGTTACAGGTTAGGAAGAAATTCGAATTTCTTATTGACCAGTTTGGCAACGGAAATTTCTTCCCCTAGCAGTGCTGGTATCGGTAAGACGGTTGTTTCATAATGGCGCTTATGGAGAGAACTTCGGGTAAAAACCGAACATTGCCGAAGTTATCTCCATTAGCGTCAGCATAAAGTTAATCTCTTACCGAGAGCAGTGGAACTAGCAGTGAAAATTATTTATTGTCAAAGGCTAAGGTTATTACTAGACACACGTAAAATTCGTACTAATATTTGGGAACAAATTAAACTTCATCGACCTGCATATCCTTGATCACAATCTGTGATGTCATTGGCCACCGGCCCTAGTGTGACGTCGTTAGCCTATTTGACTGCTTAACCTTCAATTGAATGTTTTATCACAGACTAAATAGTAATACAGACGTGAAATGACGTGGCGGCTCGTTTGATATAGGCGAACTTGGCCGCTTATTGGCTGCCCGAGGCTGTAGACTCCAGCCCCGTGTCTGTTTGGCTCCTGCATGTTACTACAGGTTTCCTATTGACCTGGCTGCCGACTAGCAGAGCAGCTGCCTCACGCTGATTGGCAGTAAGCGTTTCCGCCATGTTGCTGGCCAGGGAAGCCATTTTGCTGGCGTGTGTGACTGAGTTCGCCTTCCTGCCGACTATTTCACTTCTGTATTCCTAAATATTCTGTGGTGTTATGCAGAAGTCATCCAAGCTACAAACGTAAAGAACAGACAAAAATGGCTCGTAAATTATTATACATTAGAGCTTCAGTAGCTAAGAAACCAATACCAAACAGAAGTAGGGTATTTGAAAATAAGATATACTAATTTGCAAATTAACAAACAATGTGTCAGTTAATAATGTTTGTGTTCTACTTTGTGAAATGTGGTATGGTCTCGTTCTGCACTACGCCATTAAATTGGTCGTCATGCTTTGGTACAGACGTTCGGGATAAAGTGAGCACTCAAAAAAGCCCTGCTAAATTCATATTTTCAGCCAATTCGTATATTTACGCCTGTAGCGGCTAACGACGGGAAATCTCTACACTCTCTGGACACATCACTTGATGTTTGCGCTTGTGAAATAAATTGTGCCGTCGGAAGGAACTTACGTAGTTTGATAAAAAAAAAAAAGTTTATATGCTATATAAGCTGAGACACGGAAATGTTGCGGGTTCAACGCCCAGCCGGCTAGACTCCACAGTCCTATGTACACTCTGTCTTCATCTACTTGTACGTCGGCTGCTGCTCCAATTAGTGGTCAGTTGTACATCTGGCAAGATAGCGTGCGAGTCAGTTGAGTGTTTTCAAGCAGGTTAGCTGTTGGTTCCGAGTCATTAAGCCTGGGTTTCTGTACCGGTGATTCAATCACAACATTAAAATACGTCTACATGAGTTTGAAGTCTAGAGTATTCTTAAATAAACTAGCGAAATTTCTTGGTCTCTACACATAAGACACAAATATGTTTAGCTCAGTAGGGTTTATTCCAGTATTGTTCCATTTAAATATGAAAAATCACCGAACTACATTCGGAAGTTCGCTGCCAACCGTACAGCGAAACCGGTAACTGCTGTAAAGGTTAAATTATATGCAGTAATGGCTAGTAAATTTTTTCAAATGTTAAATCCCAAGTGCTCACTTTATCCCGAAAAACCTGTAACTGTAATTGTACGCTAAAAGTATTCCCGGCTGCAAGCCATGACATTGTGTACCAACTGAAGACTTCGAGCGAGTGAACGACATCTTGCAACCTAGTCTGCAGTCAGAAAATAATGTGAAATATGCAGTTATAGCATTAGACGCGTTCCTTCTTTCACAACAGGTTTTATTTGTTAGTCCGTAATAGCAATTCTAGTGCATGTCTGTTACAATGTGATTCGATTGTCTTTGATTCTTACTTAGCCAGGCACGAACAAGGGTAGGAATTCAGATGTTAAATTATATTCGGTTGTCGTCAGTCATATTTCACACTATCACTTTCGGACAACAACCATTTTACAGGATTGAGATGATTTACATATTGCCACAAGAAATAAAATCTATGATAAGAAAATGAGTAGGGTTTGTCGATTTTTTTTTTCCTTTTAGACTGAAAATACATACTTGCTCACAGCTTTCCTGGTATTAAAAAATCTGACTAAATAAAATATGCCTTATTAAGGGGAAACAGTACGTACTATTTTTGAATAACAGAACTCCTGCTTTTAATTAGGTCTTTACATTTATACTGTGTTTTAGACGTTGAAAAGAAACATGTCATAGATCCGTACATTGTATACAATTGGTATTGCGTAACTACTAGAGCTTGTTCTGCTTTAGTGACCATCCAAAGAAAGAACAGAATTTCTTCTTCCGGAAGGATACTAGTAAAAAATTAAGAAAGGTACCGTAAATGAAACAATTCGATAATACTTAAGATAGTAATACATGTGACTTGTCAGGATGAAAATGTAGATAAATCTCTTTGTATGGAACTTGTAGAGAAAAATGAAGAATACGAAGTTGACGGGTACCGATCCCCCTTAAGTGTGGACCATACCGACATAAACAAGAAAGTCAGTGGTGGCATTCAAACAGGTTAGAAAGGCACTCAATCATATACAAGATGCCCCGAGAGGAAAGGGCAATACTATCTATCTTAGCATACCGTGTCGATTTTTATATTTTTGAGTTACAATTCAGTAAAGTGACGTTGCTTTGTACATATCTGCCCCCGAGTAACTACGTACTTCTCGATTAATTTTATTTAATATACATATTATAAGTCAGACTCCATTTTATATAGTGTTATTTGTTATTAAAGCTTAATCAATTTAACATATTGCTAACATATACTGAAAGACGTAAATTTGTCGTGCAAAGTTACCCCGAAATTGACGAAAGTAACATCACTTTATGGCATTGTATTATATCCTCATATATACAGATAACAGTTGTGTACAAAAATAAAGTTTATTGCGTACTTGATAAACCTTACACCGAGCTGAACTTTTTTGCTGGGTTGTGTAAGTATAAAGTTTATGTTTGTTTGTAAAGATGAAGCAAACTGCCATTGTTGTCAATACTTAAAACTGGTGCAATATACGACAGATCCTTAAAATAAAACATGGTAAATTTATAACGAGCTATGTCGGGTTTCGATTTGTCTAAGGGAAATCTGGATTTCAAGACGTCTTAAAGTTAACTTTTCATATTTTAAAAACCTGGTATAACAAGACATTTTATTCGGAACTCAACACTATTTAACCGAGGATTGGAGCCAATTACTCGGTTTTGTGATATGTTTGATATAATGGAGGAATTTCTTTTTTATATTCCATCTCTCTTCTTAAAAATTTCCTCTGCCAAGCTCTTTCTGTGCTGAGGTTTTCTCGCGTTCTCTTTTTATATATATATATATATATATATATATATATATATATATATATATATATATATATATATATATATATATATATACTAAACAAGCGAACTGTATAGCTTTTAAAATTTTTCTGGACAATTTCGTCAGATTTTCGAGTGAAATTATTTGTAATGTACTTTTTAACGTTTCCTCACACATTTGATTTCTCACTCCCATCTTTTTAGTTTGTTTTTGCATGTGCGGGTTTTTTTTTAATCTTTTAATAATCACTTGGCTATTAAACATAATGCAGTTTGTGATTTACGCTTGTGTTTAGTACCAACGTCTGAGGCAGCAAAAATGTGTTTGTGTAGTGTGTGTGTGTGTTGTGCGTGCTGTTTTCTGTGTGCTGTGTGATGTATGCTGTGTGTGCTGTGTTTGTTTTATGCTGTGTGTGCTGTCTGTGGTGTGCTGTGTGCTGTGGCAAATGCCTGTTTAAAAGGACTATCAAAGAAGAATACTTATCGTGAACAGTGTTTAAATAGTGTTCTGTTTTCTGTGACGGTTTTGGTATTTGTTTGAAAATTTTTACTTTGTTGACGATGAAGTAACAACTCTACAAGGCATTGCTTGGTTGGTTTATACTTTCATTCTGTAAATATCCTCTCCCTCCTCTTGTAAGCATGGCAGTTACACTGTGACGAAGGAAATTAATAGCCATGAAACTTTCGCGGGTTCAGCGTCTTTTAGGATAGAATTCACGGTTCTATGTATTATTAAGTCATCCCCTTTCTTCAGTGGCTGCTGTCTCAATCAAATTTCGAACTGGGCTTTCTGAGATAGGGCTCTCGTTTTGTTGTAGGTCTGTATTTTTTCTAGAGGACGTGTTTAATAATTCGTCACCGAATTACAAAGCAACAAGTACGAACTAACATTTGGATTCAATCTTGTCCTCAAATGAATTCGTCAAAATTTTCCAGTTTCTAGAAATGAATATTTTGCGAGTTCAGTGATCGGCATGTTATAATCCACTATCCCTGTGTACACCACGGTCGTAGAAGAACAGGTCTGGACACTCGCCTATCTACCAGTGTATTTTGCTTGACCCCCTTGTTGTTTGGCTGTAGTTCGTCAAGTTACCGAGATTGTTGTGTTTTATTGGCGCTTCAGTTAGGGCGGTCGGACTCAAACTCTACCCACTTTTTTCTATTGTCAGCATTATAAAGTAAATTAAGATTGCTGGAGTCTTTTCTTAAATTTGTGAGCGAAGGAAGTATTTCATAAATTGATTAAAAAATGCGTTTTGATAAATTGTTTCTCTTAGTGGTAAGAACGTGGGCGGAGTTTGAGTCCGACCGCCCTAACTGAAGTGCCAATAAAACACAATATTGTCGGTAACTTGGTGAACTACAGCCAAACAACAAGGGGGTCAAATATCCAGGCGAGTGTCCAGACCTGTTCTTCTACGGCCGTGGTGTACACTCAAGTCTTGACCATTTGTTCACTAGCTGCTACTCACTGGAACGACAGACTCTGAACTAATAGACGGAGCTGGAATATGGGTAAGTTTGTTGGATTTTTAACATGCGGGTAATTGAACTCACGAACGTTTTTCTTTCCCTACTTGTGACTAACGCGCGCAATGCGTATACTTCACCGCTCTCGTAAGTCAATTCCTGGTGCCAAGATCATATTTATTGACATCTGTTTAGAGAGTTTTAAAAAAGTAGCTTTAAAAAAGTAATCACTTCACTCTGTGTAATTGCTATCAAACCTAGCTTGGCCTTTGTCCGCATCATTTCACATAATTCCACTTGGCTGGTTATCCAAGGAAATAAAGCCTGTCTTAAGACTATGATCCTTCATTTCTCCTGATTTTATGATAGTTTTTAAATCCTAAACGAGAGCAGGTACAGAAAAACTATTGCACAATTTTGTTAAAATTAGCGTAGGCCTATGCTATCTGTACTATTTTTTTTTCAAAACAATGTACATAATGCTTTCAGCTAATGCAATTAAGGAAATTCTCATTAATTAACTAAATAGCCAAATACATATAATTTTTGTCCAGAAAAATTTAGGGTACATAGAAAAACCAATATTTAACGAAACTGTGCAACAGTTTTCTATATCTGCTCTTAGTTAAGATTAAAAAATAATTAAAGATGTGAAAGCTATAGAAACGATGTAGGAAGGAAAATTTACAGGTTTGTCCATGATAGAGATTGCTACTGTTATTACACACTAAGAATAGCTGTGGCCTTCCCACGACATTAAATAAAACGCAAACGTTCCCTAGACCAAGTCATTACAGGTACAAGTTTGTCTTATTATGAATGCATGAGCTTTCAGGACAAGTAGAGGATTAAAATAAGGAATGACAGTTGACAATGATTCCCCCTACCCACTTTCCATTATAAATGCGTAGAGATAGGATCCATCACCCCAGGAAAGGTAGCTTACATACCGCGGTCAATTGGAAAGAATATAAAACTACCGTCTGGCACATTTGTGCGCTGATAGTGGCCTTTCCAAGTGTGCTGCTGACATCCTTAAGGATGTTCAAGTACTATAAAGTCAAAATTTTATATTTATATGAAATAGTGTTAGTTTTGTAGATGATACTTGTGAGTGCGGTTTCCTCTTACGAAACAATTATGGCTCGCGTAGTTTTCTCATAACGGTGCGTCGAAGTAAAATTTGCATGTTCTGCTGCCATGCAAACAGTGAAAACCAATTGACTTACGTACGTGAAATAATTCATAGTGAAATAAGGTGTCATGGGCTACGTAATAAAACATTTTAAAAAATTCCCGAGAACTGTTTTTGTATTTTTAAAAAAAATATTGGATTTGCAACTTTTTTCTGCATTTTTGCAATTTTTTAAAAATTCAAAATATCACGTCGTGAGTTTTTAAATGTTTTATTACATAGCTCATGGGATGTAAGTTCACTGTGAATTATTTTGTTTAAGAAGGGCAGTTGGTTTTCACTATTTGCATGACAGTGTAACAAGCAAATTTTGACTGTGACGCCCCGTTATGAGAAAACTATGAGAGTTAAAATTGTATCGTAAGAGTAAAACGTACTCACAAGTATCGTCTACAAAATTAACAATTTTCCGTAAAAATATAAAATTATGACTTTATCGCACTTGATAACCCTTAAGGGCGCCGTTCATCTCAGTTTTCAACGTAGCCTATTATTTTTATATTTGTACCACAAATTTCTGTTCATATTTTAAACATAAAATGTGTTTAAATCTTCCTCTTAGGAAATTTTTGTATCTCTTATAGATTTTGCGTAATGAGTCGTAAACGTAAAAATTTGCACTTTACGGTTTTATGTACGCCGTTAAAACCGACATACCAAACCGAAAAAGTTCACAGTGTATAATAATGTTGTAGGCTATGATTTGACACATATAAAAAAATATATATATAAATTTTACTATTATTTAAAAATTGTTGAAATTTTTCATTTTTTATTTCAAAATTCAGCATTTTTTATTATTTGCTATTTTTATATATTTCAAATCATAGCCCACAACATTGTTATACACCGTGAATTTTTTCAGTTTGGTGTGTCAGTTGGTTTTAGTGGCGTACATATAACCGTAAAGTGCTAATATTGACGTTTACGACTCATTACGCAAAAACTATGAGAGATACAAAAATTTCTTAATGTCTAAAATAACAAAAAAAATATCTGGTACAAATATAAAAATAAAAAAAGACGTTGAAGACTGAGGTGAACCGCGCCTTTAAGGTGACCGCCTGACCAAATCGTCGTGCGGTGTGCAGAGCTTCGGCCGACACGCGTCTGTACCAAAACTATTAAACGTACTTGAGTGACGTCTCTTTAGGAATAGCATTAAAATGACGCTACACGTGTGCGCATCCATTTCGAATTCTCCACTTACGCCTAACGCTTATTTTCTCACTGCCAAAAATAAAATAATAATGTGTGTTAGCGGTCTTTTTAGGTCTGAAAATTTTTGCACAGTATCTTTGAAAAGGTATTGGCGTGTAAAATACACCTTAGTGTTTATTATTACATCATAAAATGATAGGAACTCTACTGAATGTCTGATAGAGGTGAGTTGTCAGCGAGAAGCCCCAACCATTTGTCCATTAGCTGCTACTCTCTGGAACAACAGACAGTGAACGAAAGGACGGGTTCGAGCATGCATATTACAGTGGATCATAACACGTCGGTCATTGAACTCGTGAATTATTCCTTTCCCTAATTATTGCACAGACGTGGCTCATTTGACTGTGCCAACAGGAACAAGGTTACTGCGACACCACAAGTCTGTGATTTGCGGGTAGAACCCTAGACGCTGAGAGTTATAAACAGCTAATCACTGACCATGAAGCAGGGCTGCATATGTGCACATAAGGCATTGAAACAAACTGTTAGCAGAATTATTTTCGCGAATATTCGTGGGCTCTAAGCCTGGCGTGTTTGTAGTGTGCGAAAATTCGTTAAATGTACTTAAATCATCGCAGTGAAAATGAAAAATCTTTAAAGATCTTGTGCAATTCTGATTAAATTGTGAGTATCTGTGAGTAATAAATTTGGCTGTTTGTTACTGTCAACGATTGAATTGTTTTTCCTCCGGTCTATTAACTAGCAACATTATGTGTTCTTGAACAGTCTACTAACGTATATACAAACAACATATGAATTGTTTAAAAATTTCAACTGTGTACGTCTACGCTTAAAATAAAAAAATAAAAAAAAATGGAAATATTTTATACGTGGATGAATTATTTTCACAAATTAATTTATATTCTTAAATTGTGTCAGGTATGGCGTACTATAAATTGATCATCGCGCCTTCTTATATTTATTGGAATATAGTTGGTGTGCTCTCATACGTTTATCTGCAGAAGGAAGAGAAATAATTTGTATCATGTTATGTTCCGTACTGCTTCGACGCTTATCTCCGAAGTAAACAATTATTATAATTTTAATTTGAAAGTGTAAGTAAGCGGTTCATAACCAAGTGAGAGAAATTTACCATTCGTTCACGTTTTAGAAAAGTAAATATACTAGTGCTTGCTCGAGTTTCTGCATATGGACTGTGTGTTGTCAAATATGGCGGACGCTGAGATACGCTGTATATTCTCGTTTACATGAAACAGTTTGCGAGTTGTGTGAGTTATTATTGTTAGTACAATAAACCTTCTAATATATTTTGAACTGCTAAGTTTCTTATAATGTATGACAGTTAGCCATCCTTAAAAATCGTAGCGGCAGTGTCGTCACATATTTACCTTTGGTTTTAAATTTATTAAGTCACTTAAGCTGGCTCAGTCGTCAAGACACGCGCTGTGCAATTAATAGTAATGCTAACTGCGCCATTTAAGTGCCATCTGATATGTTTAAGTAGTTTTATTTAACGGTTGTGGAGTGCGTCTCCAATTTTGTTTATTATCTGCCGAGTTCTCGTATGTACGTATTTATATTGGAAAATAAGGCAATCTTCCCTTTTTCAAGAGAAATATTATTGCGTGTTCTGGATTTTTCCTTTGTATTGGTCTGATCCTTTTACCTTAAATGCCGGGGAATGTTTTTTTTTTCTTTCAATTTAACTGGCACAGGACTGCTTCCAACAAGTCTGAGTTATAGCTTTCAGTGTGACTTACTCGCGACTTACAAACTGAACTGTGTGGTTTTTCGTGAAAATTACATAACATGTGTGGAAATTCCTTCATTTATGTAAGCCCTGTAATAGAACTAAATGCTGTTTAATCAAGTAAAATATATCTGACGGGGACACACGTAACAATGCGTACGGAATGAAAATACAGAAATTATTTGTCTTAAATTAATGACGTAAAATAATACGTTGCTACCATAATATTATATATATATATATTACATATATAATATATATGATACATACTATATGATACATAATATATACATACATATAGACACACACACTATATATATATCACGCGCGCGCGCGCACACACACACACACACATCCTCCGGTTGTA
Organism: Medauroidea extradentata; assembly: GCA_003012365.1. Classification (NCBI taxonomy): domain Eukaryota; kingdom Metazoa; phylum Arthropoda; class Insecta; order Phasmatodea; family Phasmatidae; genus Medauroidea; species Medauroidea extradentata. The sequence goes on along the minus strand of PNEQ01024456.1, from coordinate 27,416 downwards.
CAAAGCCGTTACTACTGACTAGAGACCTGACAATTTTATTTTACGTTCTTATCCGATATCAGACTGAACTCCAAGTTACTATGTGTTCGTCTCACTTCCGCTGTTGTCCCCGGCAGTTTGTGTGGCACGTCTGAAGTACTTTTTCAACCAATTATATAAGGTCTATTATAAAATACCCCATATCCCTCAATGCGGACACACTAAGATACAACGGCCTAGAGCCAATTACATCACGGAGTATTTTCGAGCGAGTATAGAACTGTCGCCAAATATAAACATCTTAATATAGAATCCGGGGAGAGATAAAAACAAGAACAGCAAAGTCCGATGTGCACGCTTTACGATTTGCAAGTAAAAAGTATCTTTACTCCGATGAGTTTTATAAACGAAACTTAAGTATTCTATGAGAAGAGTGTTGGTAATTTTTTTTGTCTAGTCGCTGTTTCCCGTTCGTGGATCGCTGCTGTCTTTCCCGTCGTAAAAACTGCGAAAACGTCACGTAATTTTAATCCACCTAAAAATAAATTGAGCGGCAACCTCGTTTCTAACAAATTGCACGCGAGTGCTTCCATAGGTTTAGTTCTCGAGTTCATCTCGCGATGGTTGTCGCATACACCCACGTCGCCCAGAGTGGCGTCAGGACGCCCAGCGTCTTTGCTACCCACTTGTGCTACTCGCGGCTCGGGTGCCAGGGGAATATTGTAGATGCTTTTTACGTCTTCCGTCTCTCTCTCTCTGGCTCTTAATTTATGTTGTCAGCCGACTCGCGCGTTGCACAGCTAATGAGACGAGACAACCTCTCTCCGTCCTGAGAGCGACACAAACTCTTCGAGCGCCGCTGGAGAAGGGCGTTTTAAGATAGCGTACTGACTGCGGGGAATGTTAGCAAATTTCTGCACATTATATAATGTTAAATATGTTTCAAGAGGCTTGCCTGGAAACAGAATAAACGTCTTCGCTGGCGTGTTATAAAGCAACAAAGTAAAGTAAAAAAAACTAAAAGGGAAATTGATACTATATTATTTAGCAACGTTTGACAGTGAGGTCCTAGTGGGGGAAAAATCCGATTGAAAGGGGCGTGTTAGACAATTTTACTGTTTTTCCAGTATTTGAGCCGTAACATTTATTCAAATTGTATTATCAAAATTTTCTCTTCGGTAAAACATAGGATATATTCTTGGTAAACGTCTTAACATCAATATTAAACATTTCATTAACTTGTCATTCAGAACTGCAATGATTCTGCATAACAAATTAATGAAAGATTCCATTAATATTTTTGTCATGCAGTTTACCAAAAATATATCCTATGCTTTGTAGAAGTGAAAATTTTGATAATACAATTTGAATAAAGGTTATGGCAAAAAAAATTGGAAATACAACGCCATTTTCTAACACTCCCCTTTAAGGCCAGAAGGCCAGATTGATTTGCGTATGTGTTAACGATTAGGTTGAATTTGAAAACAAATTAGTAAAAGGAGGGGGAAGATAAAATTGTAGTAAACGGTCTACAGTATCTTCGATTTAAGCTTATAACGAACTGAAACATTTCCCCTAAATTTTCTGACAAGTTATTGATGTTATCAAAACTTACGGCGCAGGTAACGCACAGAATCGCAATAGTTGTGTATGTGGCGGCGAACGTTGAATGACCAAGTAACTAATCAAAATTGTTCTTTGTTTAAAAACTTTACCCAATAGGAATTTCCCAATTTTTAAACACGAAAATTTATTTTACTGGTAAACTAACCTATCAGAAAAATATACAGGTTCAGGCAGTGTTGTTTACAATGCGAGGTTTCTTAAACGGTGACTCACACGAATGAATTAATACCCTCTACGAACGGGACGCAAATATCCAAGCAATGCTAGTAGACGCTGAAACAATGTATTTCAAAGTTTGTAACAGCTGACACAAATACTGCAGTGGTGCATCTAGAACATCATTTTGGGAGGGTCACACAACTTCGTATTTCCATACAGCCATAAAAATTGTACGGGCCAATACTAAGCATACGTTTTTTGTAGTACTATGCTAATATTTTCTCAGTGTTCCAGTCAGCGTCATAAATATTTGAAGTATTTCAGCCAATTGTTCGAAACTTCCACTATTTTTTCCGTTATGGCAGGATATATTGGAGTTGGTTTCGGGGGAAGGGGAAGGGACCTGGTGCCCCCCTCCCTTTGGTTGCGATAATATCACTCACCTTATTCTTTCAAAAAGTTAAAACCTCCAAATGGCAACCGTCGGTTTGTACACACTACTATGGTCTTTCTCAGAAGTTCTGAATTTCTCTCTTGGTTATGTCTGGTGGTATTGCCGTTATTTCTTAAGGGGCCCGCCTCGTTGCCATAAAATCGCGCTGCAGCGTGTTTGAAGTACAAGTTTTACACCGAAACTAATACACGTGTTTCACACCGTTTGTCTACGAAAAGAACACACACTTCAGACGACTGCCCTTAAGTACTTTTCAAGACAACACACGTATTAGAAATCCCCTTTTAGGGCACGTCAAAATGGGTTAAAACGGGGGTTTCAGGCTGCTATAGCGGAAAATATACTAACGTGATACATGTGAAACCACTTAAAGGTAGTCCATTGGATTTCAGTAAAGTGATTTCGTAAATAAAACAACAGGGTCACCACTTAATGTCCAATAGGAAATTTGTTTTTTCGCTAAGACTGCGTGCCTTACGCGTAGAGGCGACGCACCGTTGTATGGCCCATACGACGTCGCCCTTAGCACCATACCTCACTCACACAAACACATGTGCCACAAGGCGGGCCCCTTAACTGATGCAGTCTTCTAGTCGTCCAGTGCTCGCGACTTACGTTGGTGTACTTGTGTGTTCAGGTTTCCCTCGAGAATTAAACCACAGGTTGCGAGGTCTGGTGAATGTGCTGGCCATGGAATGTCACCATGTCAGACGTCCAAGAAACATCTCTTCTAGAACGTTATTCTCTGTCTTTGCTGTGTGTGCAGTATCTATGTAATGTTGGAACCTCACAGTGGGATTAATTGTGTCGTTGTGTTAGGGCTGAAAGAAATTGTGTAGCTTCTGTACTGTACGTAACTATCTAATGTTACAATTAGAGATTTGCCGTCTTCTTCTAATTATTTCAACTCAGTGACGGCGCGTCAGGCATCAGAAACACATTGGTTGGGAAGAGATACGTGTAGTGAATGTTCAGCACTGATTATTCAAACTGTACTATGTCTCTAAGAGTTTATAACATCTAATTTTACTATTTTATTTACATTACATACGTGATATGTATTTTGTCCGCGTTCCATTCATTTCATTTAACTAAACATTTGTTTGTCAGCATCCCAACGTAACAGCATTCGTTGCGCTGAAAATTATCTGCCACAATAGACGTGCATAAGGTTGTTCAGGCCTTGTGTTGACTAGATATTTTTTGTTTGCCTATCAGTTCCAACTTAATCATGAGTGTCTAATTAAGAAGTGTGCCTTGTTCGAATTATACATTTTCAAATCCATCGCATACTACTCTACTATAAATCATTAAACCATGAAATGTATCAAAATACTCAGAATTAGAGTTAAAATATGTATAGTGCAACTGGAGAAAATTCGGCCACATAGGTAACGTGGACATTATAAATAAATAATTTTTGCAAATGTGGTAACCTTAGTAAAAAAATCATAGTTAATTTAATGCGTTTGCTGCTTATTTATCCCGTATAAAATATTTTCTTTCTTGTGAACAGTTATGCCAACCAATATTGCTGATAAATGTTATTAGTTAAACTCAATACATCTATATCCCCCGTTGGTGATAAATTCCAGAAATACCTAAGCTTCACATTCCAAATTAACTTCCTGCTAGACTAGCTCACTTGCAACATTGGAAAATACAGATTATAGCAGCACATCGATGCGAATAGCAGTTCTCCTTTTGCAGACAGAGAGGCGGTTAACACAGGCTGATATTTTTACCCATAATTATTGCCTTCAAAAACTACGAAAATATCTGCTAAGTTGATTTTCCGTTCAGTAATTCACCGTTTTAAAATTCGTCGGCCACTTAGACATTTCATGGCTAATTAAAAAAAACTGCGTAAAGTGGGCTAACAAAACTTGATTCAGGGTTACAAAGAGTTAATCCCAAGTTATTCACTGTCACTATATAGAAGTTAACCGAGGTAGAAGTCCGCAGTAAATTATTTTAAGAGTTGCTCTTTAAATATACCCACAACCTCTGCAACCACTCTCTTTTCAGTCTGCATCGCCAAACTCTACTCCTAATATCGGAGACGCTATAGCTAATGAAGAATAAATCATTAAGCCCTGATAGGAAGCACTCCAGCTGGGGGAGTTATTAAAGGTGATTGCCTCACTAAATCCGTATTTAAATGTCCCCGGAATGAGAACAGACGCTTGAGAACTGCGAAGTCTAAAGCAGTAGCTAATCACCTGATTTTTTTTGCTAACATCATAGCTTCAGAGTAAATCTCCAGTTTTTTTTTATTTGCGTCACTATATTAATTCTACAACCTGCTTTTGACTATGTTTACTCATAATTTGGACGCTCGTATGTTAAATGTTGGTTATTGACTAGGGTCAATGCTATGTAAACTAAAATAAAAAAACTATAATTTAACATATTTTTATTCTTCGTTGTAAATGCAAGATAAGCAAAGACCGTAGGATTTGTTTCGGCTATTTAAAATTTCTCTTATATCGACTATTCAAAGAGTGAACACTGCAATAAACAAAACATCAAGTGTAATATCAGTCGAAACATTTTCTGACTGTTCCTGACACCCTTTTCAAATGACATTTACTAGATGGAGACTTTTAGCTACTAAGAATAACAGTAAAATGCCATGCCTATTAATGTATTTATCTGTGTAAGCTTCATTCATTGGCCAGTTTCCGACAGATAGTGGTAGTAGTATTAAGTGGATATTTCCTTCTGTAACCACACTTTTTTTTGCGTTCTCTACTGTTGATATATTAAGCTCTATTGTTGTTACGTAAATTATATTTTTAAACCATTAAAAAGTGGAAGGAAAAATATTTTAAATTGTACTATGCAATTCACAATTTATTGTTCTGTTCTATTGCATCCTGATTACCTGCCAGATGTGCTAATATCCACGTTATTTGCTGTAAATACGAGAGCTGTCAGTTATGACTTTTTTTTGTATTCTTTCCGAAACGGATCTTGCTTAAAAAAGAAACCGTCGTACTTAAAATTAACGTGCAGTCAAGTACCCACTTTACAAATTAAATGCGCCTCCAGATGGTCAAATTCCCCCGGGTAGGACAGATGACCTATATTTTTACACAAGAACGTACAGACGAAACTGGCTGGGAATGCTTGGTCCGCACTATACTCTTGTGTTGTATAACTTTGGTAAAATTTAACAGCTACTTATAGGAAATTTTTTAAAAATATTTTGTTGCACATGTCCCAATGCAAGTCATTTTTAGTTCAGAAACGTAACATAGATATACATTTCACCATTTTTAATGTAAATTTGGTCTTGCGTGCCACAAAGTATTATAGGTCATTCGGAATCAAGTGAGCACTAAAAATTTAACCTTTGAAACATATCACTAGCCGTTACTGCATATAATTCAACATTAACTGTAGTTGCCTTACTGCTTGTATGGTTGGCAGCGAAATTACGCGGTATAGTTCCTTGTGTTTTCCTATTTAAATTCAACAATACATAGACAAAAAACCGAATTTGATATAATCGTATTTTATTTAATTAGAAATATATTTTTTTATTAAACTGTATCGATTCATACAGACTGCACAATTTATCTTACACGCGAAAACATTAAGGGACATGTCCAGACATGTTAGACATTTTCCGTCGGTAGCCGTTACGAGTGGAAAGATACAAATTGGGTGATAAACGGGGCTTTTTGAGTGCTCACTTTATCCCGAACTGCCTTTACAATTTTTGTCCATAAGTAGGTGTTACAATTTGACCAAAGTTATAGTAAACTGTGTATACCAGTGTGAGTCAGAGGAGGGATTTATAGTGGTCGACTGCGGGCGCCGAGGAGGGGGTAGGGGGTGAAGAAGCAGGAAGGGGGATTAGATTGCCACCGCGTCTCCCCCTCGCCATCCCTCGGGGCGGCAGACCCTAGAGAGACCACCAAATGCCACTCCCGATTTGTTCTCAAAATGACACCGTAATATATTGCAGCATCCCTCCGGCATCCCCTTACGGCGCTCCTTCTTGCCGACGATTGTGAATTAAGTGGGAGAAGGGAGGGGGTGTTGGATAAGTTTCTATGACCTCGTGCGCCAGGCAGGAAGATAATTAAGTAAGATCCTTCTGTTTGGGGAGAAGGGACGGCGTGATGAAAGCTTGGTGGTCGGACGTGGAGAAGATGGAATTGGGGATGTATGTCTAGTAGAAACTTCTAGGAAGGCAAGATACCACCACACATGGCTAGCGGGGGTAGATTAACTTGATTAATCCCGGCAGCCAAATGGGGTGCCCGCATCTCCCCCCCCCTCTCTCTCTCTCCTTCACCCACCACACTCTGGCGTACCAATGACTCAGTGACGTCACTCTCCTACTGCCGGTCTGCGCGGTGTTGGTCACAGCTGCTAGTCAGTTTAAAAAATAATAGTACACTGTATAAAAAGTTAATTATAAGTGTATGTTCCGTATTACGTGAACACGGCAACATAACCTTAGTTTCAATAATCGTGTTCCAACCACTCATGGTACCTAATATAAAAGTTTATTTTATCTTCGTACGCAAACGTACCTGGGTTAACGCATCATATAGAGCTGAAAACTGATTCTCTGTACGGTATTATTGTCGTCTGAAAACACCGGCTAACTTCCTTGTACAATAATGTTTATACGTCTAAGTCGTTCGGAAAAAACTGAGCACTGAACATTTAACCTTTAGCAGTTACTGCAGATAATTCAACATTGACTCTAGTTGCCTTACTTCCTGTGTGGTTGGCAGCAAAATTAAGCAATATAATTCCTTGTATTTTCCTATTTAAATACAACCATGCTGAGACAAGAGCGGCCGAAATCTACACAATTGTATTGTATGTAAGTTATTAACTTTTTTTTTATCAACCTGTATAGATTATTACTGACAGCACAGTTTGTCTTAAGGGCATGGGCCCGAGTTTCTTCATGTTTGACGATGATTATTTTTTAAGACATAAACGGGAACCAATATCGTAAAATCGCACCGTAACTTTGTTATGACTGGTTTTAACTACACGTCCTAATTTTGTCGAGACAGAAGACAGCAAAATAGTAGCTAAATAGTTAAATAACGAAATTTCCTTTTAACTGAAATATTAACTAAATTCTTCATACAGTTTGTCTCGAAAAACTATATTACGTAGTAAAACCAATTTGCAACAAAGTTACGAAGCAATTTTACGATATCGGTTCTCGTATGGGTTTTAAAAAATATTTCTCACGGATTCCGAGAAACTCGGGCCCAAGCCCTTAACACGCACAAACATCAGGTGACGTGTCCAGAGAAGTTAGACATGTCCCGTCGTTAGCCGTTGCGAGAGGAAAGATACGAATTGGCAGATAATAGAACTTTAGCTGGGATTTTTAGAGTTCTCACTTTATCCCGAACTGACTATAAGGACACTGCCTACCTGAGAGCAAGGATCGGGACGTAACATGTTAAATTTCTCGCATGTGGGAATCGTGCCAAACGCTGGTCGACGGGTTTTCTCGGTGATCTCCCGTTTCACCCGTCCTTCTCATTCCGGTACCTCTCCATTGCAGAGTCTCACTTTATGTCATTTTCCGGGGCACGCAGATGTCTACGGGCTCCCGTACGGAAGTCTGTTTTGAGTGCTATACTCTAGCTGTCGTGTACTCTCGCCGTACGATATTCATTTACATAGGTTAAATTGAATCAGACATTTGAGAAACAACATAAGTCTACTTTCTATTAAAATGAGATGAGTTTGTTATAATTTTGTAGTTACTAGGCGTATTTTAGCGGTTTAATTGGTAGCACGTTTCAGGACCACAGCATTTTCGCGGCTCCGGAAGCAGTATTGTTTGCAAGCGCACTGCAAATAGTTTTCCTGCCGTTTACAATTTTTGGCTACCAGAGTAGCGAGGTAGGTTACAAGGTTCGTTTACAAGGAAAGGCTACTGTTCGGTAATTTCCGTTTGTGTATAATACACAAGCAGACCTGGCTTTGCAATTTAGAACGTAAATGTAAACTAGTTCATGCTGTAGCGCGCTATTTTCAGAGTAGCATATGGAAAAATAATTTAAAGAGAAATTTTGAAATTTCTGCCCGACTCGGACAATTTCGGTAACAAATAATCATTTTCGCGCTAGCTTGTAAATCCAAGTGTTCCACTGCAAACACTTGTAACCAGCCTATTACAGATTCAACCGCGAAATTACACCTATTGGAATAGAGCGTTTCTCAATTTATTTCATAGTTTAGTGCCTTGCTGCAATCGCAAATGACGTTTATTGTGGTTTAATAATGCGTGTATTTACATTTGTACAAAATTATAAAACCCACAACTTATATTGGTATGAAGTTGTTTCTCAAATTAATCATTCAATTGTATTCAACATGGGTTCAATCACCTTTCATGATACCGCTTCAGATGAAAACAGTTTCTGCATAAAAAAAAAGAGAATATTTTTACAGTAATTAAAATAAAAATTATATCAGATGTTTTCTGTTGTATTTTTTTAAAAATAATAATTGTTAACACTTATTTAGCAATAGCTTTTGGGGTATTTAAAAAAAATCCCTAACAGATCCTGAACGAGTGTGGGGCTTACAGAGATAAAAAAAAGTCAGTGGTGGTTTATATGTAGGTTCAACAGGTACTAAGCCACACCGAATATAATTTAACATGTATATCTTTATTCTAGCTTGCGCCACATCTACAAGGAATATGTTGAATGCAGGTTTGGAAAATGCATGCGTGGGGCTGTTGAGGTTATTTTTCTCAGTACTTATTTTGTAAAATATATGGCTGAAATGACAAGTGTTGGTCATAGAAAAGCTCCTGGCTTAAGTGAAAAGTTGCAAGATCAAGTAATAATCTTCAAATGACTGATTTCGTTATCCCAGATTTGCAATTGTAAAATTCCTCTTCTTGTGTAAGTTATTTAGTTTCCGAGGCTCATAAAAATTGTTTGCTTACATTCAACTCGTACAAGAAAGATGAGGTTAAATAGAACCGTATATGTGGTTCAGGATAAATGGAGTACTTTTGAAATCATAGTTACTCTTTACCTTTCAGATAAGTTTTAGTTTCCTGTCAATTTTAATAGCAAAAAGCAACCTAAGGTACAATCAAGTTTATAGATTGAACCGTACTCAAAAATTAATATCTCCGTCACACTAAATTATTATTTTTATTATTATTCTAGATTCAAAAGTGCTCACTTTGTCGCAAACCGCATATACCTATTCTGCACTAGCTAGCATACGAGTACTTGTATGCAAGCTGCTAGTGTGCTCGATAGCCATTCACACGGCACATGTTCGCCACAAGTCGAATTGGGCTAGAACATTTTCATATTCTCGTATAAGTATGTCACTGTAAAAAAACTTGCTAAATAGTAATGGAATTAATTAACCCATACACATAATGGGACACTCACCATACTTGGGCTTGTAAAGAGAACAAATGAAGGTCTTGGTGGATGCAGTCATGACATATTTATGAACTGAGAAACACGCAATAAATATTATTTTTTGAAGAAAAATTTCCAAGGTGTGTTTAAACTTCACAATATTTGTAATATGTTCATAGCATATGCAAAACAAATCATCAAGATTCATCATGTTGGATAAGCTTTAAATTGCTTTTTTCTCAGAAATTTACAGATGTAGCCTAACATGTCCTCTTCATCCAACAAACCCTTCAAATGTTGAGCAATATTAATTAATATACAAGTCTAGTAACATCAGTATACATTCTACTGTTTCCTTAAAACATATAGGAACTCTGTGATTGATGTATGGGAAACCATTTTACCATACCTACTTTCTTATGGGCGCGGTATACCACTATTTTCAACACCATGTTTTTATTTTTAATTTGTACCAAATTTTTTTCTTCTTATTTTAGACACAAAATGTGACTAAATTTGACTTTTATGAAATTTTTTCTCTCTCATAGTTTTCGCGTAATGGCTTGTTAAGGGCGCCGTCTACCCGCGCGTGAGACGCTCAAAGGCGACGGAGCAGTAAGGTCGACCTTGAAGCGCGCATCACATGTCACGTCGCCTCAACGAGCCAAGCGCTGAACTAGCGTGCAAGCTTCCCGTTGAACAGTTTTTACTATGGGACTTTCAGCGACAACACTATCATTTTATCTTACGCGACGAAAGGGAAAGAGTCGCTCTACAGGTCTATAATATTCAGAATATTGTAAAAATGATTACTCTTACATAAAAATCAGCGTCAAAAGTCCCGATTCGGTCACTTTCACACTCAAAAAAATACTTGTTAGGAACGATAACAGTTAATGGCAAAATTATAGACGTGTACTAAGATCCTTAAATGCTTTTCGTAGCCTAACCGCGTGACAACATGTTGAATGGTTTTCGAATGAAATCAGGATTGTTAAAGGTCTGCGCGCCTCTTCACGATTCTAGTAGACGGCGCCCTTAAAGTCAAAATTTGCATGTTTCCGTTTTAAGGCCTACACTAAAACCAACTGACATAACAAACTGAAAAAAATTCACAGTGGATAAAGACATCGCAAGCTACAATGTCACTCCATTAAAACAAAGAATAAAAATTCTTTGTATTTAAATAAAAATGCTTAAATTTAAAATAAATATTTGAAATATTCAATATTTTTTTTAATACAAAAATATTTTTATTTTGTGGTTTAACATAGCTGAATTTATATCCTATCATATCGTTATTAACTGTGAATTTTTTTTTAAGTTCGGAAAGTGAGTTGTTTTAGTGTCGTCCTTGAAACGGAAACGCGCAAATTTTGGCTTTTACAAGCCATCGCGCAAAAACTATGCAAGATAAAAAATTATAAGAGAAAAATTTAGTCACATTTTGTGTCTAAAACAAAACAAAAAAAACTGGTACAAATGTAAAAATAAAAACATGGTGATGAAAATTGCTGTGGACTGCTCCATTAACATTCGTATACAGCGGTGTGACAAATTTACAAATATTTACAGTGTAGGCTCAGTAGTAAACAAATGTTATGGTCTCCTTTATAAACCCCCGCCGACTTTAGTATAGGTGGTTTGGGATAAAGTACGCAATCAAAAAATGCCCTTAAAAATTTATATTTTCAGCCAATTCGTATCTTTTTGCATGTAACGGCTAACGAACGGAAATGTCTAACCTGTCTGGACACATCACTTGATGCTTACGCATGTAGGATAAATGTTGTAGTCCGTAGGAAGTTTATAGTCTGATAAAGACCATTTTGTTAATTATATAAAATATAACTTTGTCGATTTCGGTTGATTTTATTTTAGTATTGTTGTATTTTAGTAGGACAAAACACGGAACTATATTCAGCACATTGCTGCCAACCATACATGCAGTAAGGAAACTGTTTTTAACGTTGAATAGTATGCAATAACGGCTAGTGATATTTTTCAAATGTAAAATTTTCAGCGCTCATTTTTATCCCGAACGACCTATAATGAACTTTGTTACAGCAGGAAATCTCTGTCCACTCGTCTGCGCTTGTCAACTTTGTTTATGAATGACAAGCTAATGAACATACATAACTGATGACATCGATGCATCATGGGCGATTATCCAGACAACGGAACACTGTTAGGTTACACCGAGATATAAAAATGAATCAGTTATTAACGGTTGAACGAAGAGTTCTTCAACGGGTACACTCTAAAAACTCTCTGTTCACCGCAACACAAATATTGTTGCTACAAATATTTTTTTCAGGTTAAATATTAACCACTGTAAAATAGCATTACACAAAGAAATATTTGTTTAAATATACAGGTAAACTTACTCGTAAAAAGCCCGTATAATTTCAGTTTTTTAATTTCTATGTCTCCTCTTTCCCGTAAAAGAAAATTTATCAAAAAAATCCTTGTAGCTTCCTGCAGTCATGAATGCAATATGTATTTTTGGTAAAATTCTTGGAAAGGCTCGTGGTTGTAAAATACCAATCAAATTACTGAATACATTACTTTCCAGATAATTGCCGTAACATTCTCAGTAAGTACTAACTGTTTCAAGGGTTTTACGTTGACTCGCAAATTTCTCGGCCATTTTTAGTGCAATAGATTATATTGTGGTTTTTGTATAAATATTTACTAATGCTCTTGGATTTGCCACTAGCTAGTTAGTAACGGTAATTGTAATATGGTGATTGCTTCGTGTTTTTAATTACTATATTATTAATACAGAATAATCAATATCATCCACATTGTCTGTTTACCTTGTTTACATGTATTGTCAACTTTGTAGAATATCTATTTACAGAAATTGTAACGGAAATTGGACGGTGTTTCGCATCCCAAGACTATGTGCCATTTCTTAAATATTTGAAAAAATATTCTTCAGATTTGAAACAGTTCTCCAAAAATATTTTGATCATATATCCTGTTGTAACAGATGTAGACTTTACAGGTCTAAAATAGTTTTTGTAAGACTGTTTCAAATATGACAAAGTTTCAACATGTTTTACCGACATCTTACAATTAGCGCTTTGAATACTGATTCATAACACTGCCCAATTGTGTTGGATATTCAGGTAATGATAAAGTTAATTCTACTACAGGTTAGAAAGAAAATAAGTTTTCTTATGGGAGAGCTTGGCACAGGGAAAATTTCTGCCACTAGTTTCGCTTCGATCGCTAAGAGACCAGATAAATACGAAACCGTATTAAAATTAAATTTTAATGAACTTGGAAATTATATTTGTCATTTAATTTAATTTTCAAGTGAAAAGAAACCAATTTCGCCTTTTAAATTGTCAACTTAATGAAATTTAAAATTCAGGAAAGCTCTGTGATTGGTCAGTTTGGTGCACTAGCGATACCAGCGCTCAAGTGGCAGAAATTTTCCCTGTGCCAAACTTATAACATTGATCTTTCTAACCTGTAGTAGAATTAACCTTAGTAATGGTTATGGAAACGTTAATTGTATATACGTAGTCTTTAAGTCCAACTTACAGGACCGCGGTGGCGGAATGGTCAGACAATTCGCCTTCAACCAAGGCGATCCTGGTTCGGTTCCAGCGGGGTCGGTCCCAGGATATTCGCATGTGAGAATCGTGCCGGACGATGCCGCTGGTCGGCGGGTTTTCTCGAAGATCTTCCTTTTCCCCCGCCCCATCATTTCGGCGCTGTTCCACACTCATCTCATGTCACCCCTCACCAGAACTAAAGACCTCGAAGTTGGTCGCTGACCAAAATCTCTCACTCACTTTTTTTAGACAAACTTATTTAAAAAAAATACATTTTTAGTACAAAAAATATAAAATTTTCTCAAAAATGCTATCTAAAGGGGAAAAAAACTGTTATTACACGCGAATGAATAGCAGGCCTAAACTTTTCTTTGCTCTAATCCCAGATTTCATTCCCACATGATAAACAACTTCAAAGAAAATGTTTTATTTGTTATAAAGAGAAGAATTTTTACTGTGTAAGCTGCCTGGATCCTATCAAGGGATGCTGCAGATTTACGTCATGTTGTCTTGTAAATCCAACGCGGGAGAGGATTCATAAATGTTTCTAACGGAGCGACGTTAAGCTCCATCTCGTTTACATGGCGAACGAGTCTTCGTATGTCCGTACAACTGGACAGCCTGGACATTTATCTCGCTGTCAGTTCACTTCCTTGTGGAAAATGATTAAAGAGTACGTGGTAGATAAATAAATGCTGAAAAAATTAATTGATTTCTACGCTTTTTTCGAAGCCAATATGGGTAAAATACTCAATGAAAATCCTAGATAATGGTATTTGCCAACTTTATAAGTAAAAATTTATCCATAATTAGTCATTCGTTACGCGTGATCTCTTGCGCCGCAGTTAAATACACGAGGTTCCGGCGTCAGAGATTGTGCCTCAGAAGTTCGTAACACTGAAAGCAATTTTGTTTAAAACATTGGCTAAAACTATTGTCTAGGATTGCTATTGTTTAATTTTCGCAAATTGGCTTCAGGAAACATACAGTTATAGATTAATGCTTTTAGACGAATTATGTACCACGCTCTCTTAAGATGGCCGCCTGGGTTGGTATATTTTGTGCGTTCTCAGTCTATAAATACGGAAGCGGTAAAAAAGATAGAGCACGCTCATTACGCCTCTCCCTGGCCTCTAGGCGCAAACCACTGAACTGACGTGCAGTCTTCTAGCCGACAACTTGACTCTATGAGACTTTCAGAGGTGACACTATCATTTGATGACGTAATATTGTGGACGAAGATGTAATGAAAAGATCCTGCGCCAGGTTTTTAATACGTAAAGAGGTCTTCAAAAATATAAATTTTCGCCATTTCGGCATCGAAAAAAAAAAATTAAAGATTTAAACGTAACGTGAAATAGGTATAGACACGTCTAACGTTTATAAGGAGAGTGTTAGACAATTTTATTGTATTTTCAGTTTTTGAGGGGCTTAACATTTATTAAAATTGTATTATCAACATTTTCTATTCGACAAAGCATAGGATATAACTATTCTTGGTTTTCTGCTTAAAATAAATCATAGTGGACTCTTTTATTAATTTGTCATGCGGAATCATTGCAAGAGGAGTTTTGATAGTTAATATATAATCATCTTGCAATGATTCTGTGTGACAAGTTAATTAAAAATTACAATATTATGGTTTATGCCAAGCAGCTTACCAAGAATGTATCCTATGCTTTGTCAAAGAGAAAATTTTGAAAATAAAATTTAAATAAATGTTATGATTTAAAAACTGAAAATACAATAAAATTGTATAATACTACTCCTTAAAAGGCTTTTCTTAAGCAGACACCACTTCGTACGTTGATTAGTTCTGAATAAACGTGCGTCGGCCGAAGCTTTGCATACCTCTCGTCGTCTTGGGCAGTCGTCACCTCAAATACATACGTAAGCTTAAAGTTCCTCGTTTTACCTGTGCGTCTATTGTGTATAGAAATTCGAATATTAATGTAAATGATAAATTGCTTGAATAATAACATTTTAAAATAATTTCCACGGTTATTATTTTTTTTTGTATATGAAACGATTCAAATATTGACACAAGTTGGGTTGAATTTTCAAGCAGACGGATAACCTCAAAGTACCATGAAGTGGAAACACATGATTATTTTATATATTTTTTATTTCCAATGTCAACTGCGGGACTTTGTATTCCAGAGATGTTGGGTGCTAGGCCCTGCATGTGCATGCCCTTCCAGAAACGTCTTATCAAACAGGAATTAGCCTTTACCGAGGTTATTATATTTTAACAGTGTTGTATCTACAGTGCAAACTTTTTTTTAAATTTCATATCATTATGGTAAAAATAAATATCGTATGAGTAGTGCTAGGAAAAATTTGCGAGTTCAATGACCTGCGTGCTAGAATCCACTGTCCTATGCATACTCAAGCCCCGTCTATTAGTTCATTGTCTGCTGTCTGAATGAGTAGCAGGTAATGGACAAATGGTAGGGCTTCGGTGTATACAGTATAATGGAGTCTAGCATGTTGGTCGTTGAACTCGCGAAATATTCCTAGCCCTGCGTGTGAGGATGATAACCCGAGAGCCAGGGTACCGTACCCTGAATGCAGATTCTATTAATGGGAGCTAGTAGGCAATCTGCATACTCCGAAGGATGACATGAGTGAGGCCCTGCTATGTAGAGGCGCCGAAATGAGAAGGGCAGGGGAAACGAGGGATCTCCGAAAAAAACCCACCGGGCAGCGACACAATCTGGCACGATTCTCACGTGCGAAAATCCGGGAACCTATCCCGCCGCGGATCGAACCTGGATCGCCTTGACAGAAGGTGAGTGGCCTGACCACTTGGCCGCCGCGGCCGCGACATCATTATGGTTACTTGTATGTACTGAATAAAGACTTGACGGGTGAGTGTGATGATAATGTAAAGAGCAGATTAGCTCAAAGGCGCCCATCTTGTAGATTGAAGGGGGTGGGGGGTAAGATCATAATATATGTTTATGTCAACAGGAACGAATATAGTCTGTGTATTAATTTGTAGCCGCTGGCATATTTCGACACATAAAACCATTTTGATTACGAAACGTTAGTCTATCAAGCTCTAAATGGTTTTTTGTACGTTTTAGTAAAAAAAAAAACGAATTAAATTGTGAAACATCTGTTAAGGGGGGGGGGGCTCAGGTCCCCCTCCCCTCCCCCCTTTATGGGCGCCCTTGGATTAGCTATTATTATTCTCATAGTGCATAGTGATTCTGAATGGTGTGGTTAAACTTGTACAAAACAATTGAAGAGAGGAAATTCTAAACGATGTAATTGTCAGAAATATGTTGTTTTTTTTTAGTAAAAGGGGAAAAAATCGCTGCAAGAGCATGCGTACATATGGGACATGCAATTATTTCAACGATCATAAAAACTATTAGGAAAATTACTAGGACTTAGTTCTTACAGCAAAATATAGGCACTCGCACATAGTTCATTTTGGTGTAATTAATTCAATTCTGTCTCTTTTGGCACTTAGATCCCTCAGAATTTCCAGTCTACAATTCTCAACGTTTTTGCGTTTTGAGCAGACGCAATAAATTTCGTTTTTCAGATGTTATAAGGTTGCTTAATTTTCCCTACCTCCGCGTATGAATGAAAGTCAAATGCCGCATATCATAATATATTAACTTTTTTGGTCTAAATACGCTTAATCCTGTTTACGGTTTGATGTATCAGCTACCAAGATAGCTGGTGCGATCCGAATCCATGGCTTACTGTAAATGTGCATACATTTAAGAATTTCTGTGAATTTCAAACAATCGCAGAAGAAACTAAATTTGTGAGATGTGTACACATTAAATGCAAAACAGCGAGTGTTATGTGAATTAATTTGTGATCAGTCTGTGATTTTTGCACTCGTGTTGACATGTTTACTAACCTGTGTTGTGAATTTTTATATTGTTATGTATATTAATTGTCATATTTGATGAAGTTGGAATTTGTTATTTAAACTAATGAGTTTATATCTTAAATACGTTGTTGTTTCGGACTTGTGTTGTCCTTTTAAAGGAATAATTTAAGCAAACATGCTGTTATTCTATACATAGAGGGTTGTATAGTATGTTATACTAAGTGAATCAGTAAATAAAAAACCGTTGTTATAAAACAATAAATGAATCTACATGATTTTGCTATGTTTTAATTATATTCTTTTCCTTTTCTTTCAGGTAAATATGCTGTTGACTGCTACATTTCGGTAACTATATCTTTCAAATTTGTTAAAAGCCAATAATAATGTTTTATACTAGTATGTGAAATGTACTCAAAATTTTAGTAAGTAGACTGAATATTGGCGTTATACTTTTAAAGTTACTGGATTTATGTTTTCTTGTTTTCTCTAGTAACTTATATATTTGTATAAGTTTAAAGGGCTGTCTAAGCTTATTATACCCCAAATAAAAGCGCATCTCGAGGTTTCCTCAATTTTCCATGTTATAATCTGAATAAATTGCTTCTTGCATGTTCCACCGAATTTTGTATAACTGAAACAGCAATTAATTTTTAGTGGATATATGGGAGGCCTAGCCTGAAAGTCAGTCTACCTGCCAATTTTTGGAGTCTGTACACTCTATCCTTGCCAGAAAATATGTTTTCTTGCTTCAAAATAAAATATTTGATTTCGACAATCCAATGCAAAGTAGCTTTGTCGAGAAGAAAACGGTTGCCTTGGTATACGATACTTTCAAAACAAAAAATGCGTTGGCACTGAAACAGAACATCTTGTTCACGGCGACTTGCACCGTGTGACTGACTGACTTGTAAGCAAATATCGTGCACACAAAATTGTGCACTCGAGATAGAATCGTTTAGAGGCGGTTCTAATTTCAGTGAATCTCCTTATTCAAGTCGTTTGTTTATGTTATTATTTGACATATTTACATACGTTAATTTATCCTGGTATTGTTTATTTGAGAGTAGAATACAAACTGAAGCCTTGTATAGTCAGAACAAAGTTATTTATCTCTTTCTGTCCTGCACGTAATTGATGTATTTTATAATTTAAAATGCGTAAAAAAATCCCTGAATGATCATACGAAATGATGTTAGCAAAAATTAATAAAAGAAATGAAATGAAAATAAAACAAAGAAGGGCTTCATATTCCCGAATTATTTTAAATATGCGTAGGCATATTCAAGCAAGCATGCAAACACTATTCTGTGTACGGTACACAAGGTAGTGTACACCTATTTACTCAAGAAAGATAATTGTGTTTACTGGTCTTTAGAGACTCCCGAGTGAACAGACAAAACACGGAACATTCTCCTGCAGGCAGTTGCCAGTGGCAAATCAAATAATTTTGGTGCGCTTGCTTGGAAGGTATTATGAATGAACCAGCTTATGCAACAATTGTTAGTTGAAAGTGACACTTGTTTGAAGGTTCTCAGCATTCAAAGGCATTGTATCATGGAAAAAAAATTGTTAACTGCAGATGTTTCCTGTTATAATAGAGTGGCCACTGTGGTTGCCTACTTGAGGTTATGTGTCCTGACAACACAGCTGGCAGCTGCAGCTGCATTTATGAGAAGTTTTTGAGGATTTTAGATATTCACGCATACGTTCAGAACGCCACCTTCAATACAAGTGTTTTATGTCGTTTTATAATTGCACTCTAAATCTGAATTAGTGGATATTCACTGAGTCACGCTTATGGATGGAGCAGTTTCAACAATTTTAATCAGTGAAATTAGTCACTGTTTAATTAGTGTATCTTCACTGATTTCCTTTAAGAGAGCCAACAACTCACAAGTGAATCAGTGAATATTCACTGGTTTTCCAGTTGTTTTCAAAGAACAGTTTTCACTTATTGAATCTGTGAGTAGCTATTGGATAATCTGTGGACATTCACTAATTAACTTGTGGAATGTTGGCACTCTTTATCGGAATCAGTAAATAGTCACTGATTTCACAGTTGTTTCTAACTGATTCAATTTGTTGCAACAGCTCTATCTATCGGCGTGAATCAGTGAATATTCACTAATTCAGATTTAGCGTGTAGAGATGATGGCTTATCGCTGGGTCCCAACGTACGTTCAGCTTATTAAACTATTACTGACGTTCGCTTGTACGTGAAACTGTTGCCCTATTTAACTGAGCTAATAAAAATCCCGATATTGTAATATTTTATGTCTGTTAATGGTCTGCAGACAGCTTCGTGTAGTCAGATGAATATCACTCTGTGTTACATGTCGCAAGAAACCGTAGTGTTTTCAAGGGTATGTTGGCACAAAACATTTTCGCGATATACCATCATCTATATATTTTATAATCAATGAGAGAGTGGGTAAAAATAAAATGTTTACTTATTTTCTTGATATACTTTCGTTACTGATTGGAGTAATCATTAGTTTCCTAGAGTGAAACAATATTTTGTATACATTTTTTGTGTAACAAAATTATTTTTAATTTATTTTGAAATCTCCATGGGAAAATTATTTTAAATTTGTCTCCATATATCTCAAGACATTACTAGTAGCCATCTTATTAACTATCCTAAGAAATCACATTATTTTCATATTTTCCTTTTTATAGTTGCGTAAAAATGATTCAAGGAGCTTAAATTATGGACGTTAATTTCTAAAAACTTATAAGTTAATACACGTTATGCAACTTATAATCTGTTGATAAATTATCGTATTTGCACTTTATCAGAACTTTAGAAATAAAATATGTAGCATGTCTTACAAGACGTAAATATTTTAGTACTACAAATTCAACATTTGTAATACCAGGATGTAGATTAATATATTTGATGTAAGATAGTTTCAAAGCTGAAAACCTTAACAACATATTCCACTCAAAACTAACAGTTGGCAGATGTTTTGGTTCCTGCATAGCATCATCCGTATAGTACTGAAGTCTACCGTGTTGCAATTATTGTTTTTATCATAAATCGCGAAAACATTCCTGCACCAACTGTTTTCAATGCCGTACGCATATGCGTGCGCACAGGGGGTGCAAGGGGTGCAGTTGCAACCCCAGTTGCGCTGCAATTTTGCTGCAGTTTTCACTTTTAAGGCATTATTTATCCTAAAAATGTTACAGTTTCTTATAATGGTATAGTCAATGCTTTGGCTTGGAAACTCCTTAAATAGCTCCATCTTGCATCTTAAAATCAAAAAATTTTCGGCAGAGAACCCCCATGACCTCCCATTTTTGGCTTCGAATGTGTGTATATAGTTTTTCTATGACGTGCACCCTTCTGAGCCTAAACCTGCGCACGCCATATGTACTGTACATATCTCAGGGTGGCCACCCACCTGGAAAACCTGGAATTATCAGGGAAACTGTGATCACCTGGAAATATCAGGGAAATGTCAGGGAATTTTTGGTTCATCTGAGACGTTTCAGGGAATTTTCTTGCCTCCTTCTTTTTGAGCTTCCACAAAAATCATAGGAATGAATATAATGGAGTTTTGAGAGCATTATAACATTTTTATTGAAAAAATTACCGTTATGTAGGTGTAATTATACTCAATTGTCAAGTTCGTAGTTATTTATGCTGAGTGTTTTGTCAAGTTCACTGACTGTAGTGTCAGAAAAGACGTAAAATATTTATCTTTATTGGAAAATGTGTTGAATAAAATGTCGAAATGTTGTTTTCATACTTGCAAAAATCAGGGAATTTTTTGGTTTTCTATCAGGGAAATCAGGGAATTTTCGTTGTTGCAATGAGTGGTCACCCTGATATCTGGAGTATAGAGTCATCGTTACTGGCAGCTTGCCTCTGCGGAAAGACATTTCTCGACAGAACTAAGCAGAATAAGGTAATTGCGTTACCACATGTCTGTAATTTGCAGTAAATCGTTAAGACACGTAACAGTTAAAAACAACCAAACATTGACCAGGAAGCAGAGATATAGTACTTCACGTAAGAAACTGAAGCAAACTGTTGCAGAGATATTTTCACCAGGAATAGGAGCCTCTAACCATATGTAGAGCCCGGTAGTTTTCGCGAGAATATTTTTTCCCCACTTTGTTTCAGTGTCTTACGTGCACATCGGCATCTCAACTTCATGATTATTGGCAGATCGTTTTGATGCAGAGTTATTATTCATTCGACTGTGCCAATCAGTACAAGGATAACTGTGACACAACACGTCTGTGATTTTCGGGTTTAACCTCCAGACGTTGTATGTTGAGGCATCCAATCACTGACCACAAAGCAGAGATGCAGATGCGTACAAGTGCTGTAAAAATCTTTTCGCGAAAACTACCGGGCCCTATCCGTAGGCATTGCCTCCAACATGATAACTACCAACCCCTCTCCCGAGATGACTGCGTGAGACTCATCGAACGGCTGTTTGCGACTGCCTGAAGTAGGACGCATTTAATTTGCTGCTGAGATTACTGTCCAGTTTTAGGCCAAATGGAACACCAGTAATATTAGCGACTTCAGTTATCTACCAGTAGAGGCACAATTTTGTTTCAGTGGCGTTTCGTGCACATCGACAGTTATGCTTCATTGTTATTGGCAGCGTGTCTTTGTTCAGACATGTCTCTCATTTGCTCTTCACCAATCAGGTTAAGGCTATTGTGACAACGTACGTCTGTGATTTGCCAGAAGAACTCCAATACAAGTGACAGTTAAAACAGCAGAAGTGCGCAAAAGGCATTGAAATCAAATTGTACAAATTCTTTTCGCCATAAAATCGTGAACCTACTTATCAGTCAAGCTGCCCCAGGAGTGATAATTGCGTTTGAATTTAAACACGATACCATGCTTTATTATACATTATAAAAGTTCTTTCTCTAAAGTAACTATTTTGAATTCATAATAAACATCTTTCACTAGTTCACTCTTTTCAAACAAAATACGTAACTTTTAATAAGAAAATAGTAATTACTAGCTCCCCGGTCGCGGCTGTGCCCGCGTGGAATTTTTTAAGGAAAAACTATCACGATAGCTTATTATATTAAAGAGAAATCGAAGACACGGTGGAAACATGTTTTACGACTTCGCACCCTCAACGGATTTTGAGTCATCGTGGATATCGGGAAAATACATTTTACCCCTTTCCACCCCTTAGTGGGGCCTACGTTGCACGTGTCCGCCACTCTGATATTTTCATACCTCAAATATAAAGTGAACTCTTGTGCCAGCTGCCACTAATATGTGCGTATATAATATCACAGCAGCTTCCCGTCGCCTTGCCTTACACGGGATTCGAACCTCCTACCAGTGTACCAAACAATTAGATCAAGATAGGTCGAGTTCTTACTAATTAAATGTGTATATACAGGTCTGTGTCCAAAGAGCTATATGTATCAAAAAGACGTAAAAAGTAACAGCGTTTAAATTATTAATCCGTGGTCATATCTGCTTTTTCGGGATTTCTGCAACATTTGACATCTTTCTCCCAAGAAATTGACGAATTAAAAAATCGCGTAGTAAGCGTTTTAGGTATTTTCATAAGCTGCATTCATATTTATAAATCATCTCGATACCTAGCAGGCTTAAGAGATACAGATGATTAATTGAAGTCACGTAATATTTTTTTACTGCCTTCAGAGGATGAATTTCAGAAAATCCTGAAATCCTTTAAGGGATATGCATAAGCTTTATTCTGAACCAAATAGCAACTTAATATTTGACGGGCTTAAGTGCTGTCGAGTATTAATGGAAAGACGTTTCACCCCTTTTTATCCCCTTCATTTTCGAATTTAGAAAAATCTCTGGGTGCCTACGGCATAAGGGAAGCCACCCTCAAAACTGCATGTCTTTAGGTGGAGCGGTTTAGGCTGTGAATTTGTGAGTGGGGCAGTTCAGTTTGTATATAGAGATGTAGGACAGCAAACTATAAGTCTATTTAAAACATTTACTGTTAGTTCCTGTGATAAAACTTACTTCTAATTCGGACTTACAGTATCTTGATCTTCTTCTTATAACATCAACATTCTAATTTAACGGTTATGTTCTTAAAATATATTCGTCATTTTTAAGTCGTCCGATTTACTTGGACTGCCTTAGCTCCTGTACTCCGCTATTTGCAACGCAAGCGCAGAGCAAGTTAAATGCTTCTTCTATGGCATAACGTGAGTATATAACTCCAATGCAGCACAACCAGACGTAACGCAGGTGCAAGTTTTGCGTTGCACCCATAAAAAGCGATATTTAATCGGCCCCCAGTAGTTTCAACAGGCAGTGACGCAACATTTAGCCTCCGACCCAGACGCGATTCTATCATTTGAAAGTTACTGGTCAGTAGCAAACGGAACGCGGCCGAAGCTGACACGACCGTCGTCCAGAAGAGAAGGCGGCTAAATCCCTCGGGAACACCCGGGGACGTGGTAAAGCTATCCCGGGGAGAAGACAGCCCTGGACCCAGAGGTTTCATTATACACCCATGTTTACTGCCAAGTTGTAAAAGGCGGGAGGGGGGGGGACGAGAAACTTTTTTAATTCGCGTTTTTTTCTTCCGGCGCATCCGTTCGTGTTGTGGAGAAGAGTAGCTCGTCCCAGGACACAGATTCTCGTCGTCGCTACACACCGGCGGTCCGCACGCAATTTTTTTTTTCGGCTGTGGTTGTGCCCGGAAGTTTTTCCAGACTCACGCCCCTCGCCCCTCCCACCGCACCTAAAACCTCATCCGAAGGGGGTGGGTATGTCATGCGGGTCGGACCGCAATGATACGGCCGTCGGCATTCTTTTTCCCCTCCTCCTTCGAACCACAGTCCCTTCCGCGGTCGTGTAAACTCGCCTTCCGTGGACCTCCGCCATTTCCTCTGCTCCCGCAGTTTGCGAGGCGCGGATGAGGGTTCTGTGAAATAAAAAAAAAAGTGAAGCGGACTCCCCGACACGTGCTAGTTAAAACAACTTGGCCGGAAATTAGCCCCCAGAGGAAGAGAATGTGGCTGCTTTGGCGTCAGGACAAGTTCCAGCTCAGGGCAGTTATTTTGGAGTTTTGCGTGCGAAAACTTACGTGGTAGTATCTCCATGGACTCCGGACGATGGCCACTGGAGTCTTCACCTCGCTTTGCGAAATTAGAACCACAGAGTTTTAACGGTTTTTTTTTGTTCATACGACGTAATCAGTGGCGAGTGGCGCCAGGTACGTTGTAAAAACAAATTGTGTAACCTTACCACATCAAGGGGGTGTTTCACAATTTGATTATTTTTTCAGTTTTTCAGCCATAACATCTATTCATATTTTAATATCAAAATTTTCTCTTAGACAAAGCATGGGATATATTATTTGTAAACTGCTTTGAGTAAATAATAATATATTATTGTATTAATTTGTCGTACAGAATCATTACAAAATAATTATAGGTCAACTTTCAGGAATTCCCTTGCAATGATTCTGCATGACAAATTGATGAAAGATTGTGTATGTCAAGCAGTTTACCAAGAATAGATCATATGCTTAGTCGAAGATTTTTGATAACACAATATAAATAAATGTTATGACTCAAAAACTGAAAATACAGCTACATTGTGTATCTTTTCAAAATATATATTGGTGAACTTTCAGGAATTCCCTTGCAATGATTCTGCATGACAAATTGATGTAGATTATGTATGTCAAGCAGTTTACCAAGAATATATCATATGCTTAGTCGAAGATTTTTGATAACACAATATAAATAAATGTTATGGCTCAAAAACTGAAAATACAGTTACATTGTCTATCATTACAAAATATATATAGGTGAACTTTCAGGAATTCCCTTGCAATGATTCTGCATGACAAATTGATGTAGATTATGTTTGTCAAGCAGTTTACCAAGAATATATCATATGCTTTGTCGAAGATTTTTGATAACACAATATAAATAAATGTTATGGCTCAAAAACTGAAAATGCAATTACATTGTCTATCATTACAAAATAATTATAGGTTAACTTTCAGGAATTCCCTAGCAATGATTCTGCATAACATATTTATGTAGATTACGTATGTCAAGCAGTTTACCAAGAATATATCATATGCTTAGTCGAAGATTTTTAAATAAATGTTACGGCTCAAAAACTGAAAATATAATTAAATTGTCTATACTCTTCCTTAAGAAAGTAGGTATGGTAAAATCGGTTACACCCACCGAAGTTCACGGTTCCAGTACATTATTTTTAGGAAATAATCAGCTGTTTACTGGCGTTACCAGTATGTTGTATGGTACATGTATGGTAACAATGCTCAACACTTGGCTCTATTTACAAGCTGAAGCATGGTACGTGTCTCATACTGGATATAGATGAAAAACTTGCGTTATCCTTTACGATGTTTTTACAGCGTATGCTTGATTTAGCTCCAAGAGGCGTTTACGGGAAGTTGTTTGCAGTTCTTAGGTTACGTCGCAAGATTTTTTTCTGTAGCAGTACACTGTCTCAACGCCTGCAAACATTTCATTGATTTTTTTTTTTTAGATAGCGGGAGTTTAAAATGAGTTATACTTGATTTATTCTGTTTAATTAACAACAGCGGTAAGATATTTTGTATGTGTTAAAAATAATGTTTATTCGTACCTATTTCCTTGGAAAATTACAGTTTCACTACGTAACGGTTATATTTGTTTCTACTGTTTGCATTTTTTATTTCTGTCATTCAGCATGTTATATATATATATATATATATATATATATATATATATATATATATATATATATATATATATATATATATATATATATATATATATATATATATATATATATATATATATATATATACATATACCCTACATGGTGACCAAGAGATGTTCTATATGCAGATGTCGTGACTAATAGGACTTTGGATGCTTAAGAGCGCGGAATACAGCAATTTTAATCTCATTGTTTTTATTTTTTTGTACCAGATATTTTTGTTCTTACTTTAGACACAAAATGTGACTAAATTTTGCACTTATGAATTGTTTTTATTTCTCATAGTTCACGTAATGGATTGTTATAGTTAAAATTTGCACGTTTCCGTTTTAAGGACTAAACTAAAACCAACTGACATACCTAGTTGAAAAAATTTACAGTGGATGAGGACGTCGCAGGCTACAATTTCACGTACATAAATACAAAGAATAAAAACTTCGTGTATTTAAATGAAAATGCTGAAATTTCAAATAAATATTAAAAATTATTTACTTAAAAATACAAAATTATTTTATTTTGTGGTTTAACATAGCTGAACTTGTAGCCCACAACATATTTATTCACTGTGAATTTTTTCAGTTTGGTAAATGAGTTGGTTTTAGTGTCGTCCTTAAAACAGAAACATGCAAAATTTGGATTTAATGAGCAATTACGCGAAAATTATGTGAGATAAATAAATTTTATAAGAGCAAAATTTAGTCACATTTTGTGTCTTTAACAAGTAAATAATATCTGGTACAAATATAAAAATAAAACATGGCTATGAAAATTAGGATGACAGTTTGAGCTCGAGTTGAAATTTTGACCTAAGCTAACATGCTGAACGTATCAAACGCTTTTGGATACGTTCTTGTCAACCCTTTCAGCAGTATGGCTATATACGCAGATTGTTCACATTTATTTGTAGACTATTGAAGACTTAGTTACCATTATTGTTGTTAATGTAATCATTATAAGTGTAATTATTTGACAGACTGTATAGATTTCACCTTACTTAATATTTTTATGTTAGAGGCAACAATGAAGTGTATTTATTTATTGTTGTTCTTTACAAAACACTATTAAAAAGTGCTTCTCCTGCACAGCCTGTACAAGGGCTTCATTGTTGTTGCTGGCGGCAGTGGAAAATCGCTAGAATATTTCGTGCAACCAAATATTGTAGAACAGTGTATCGGTCTTGCGCCTTGTTTGATTGGAGGATAGTTTTGTAGAGGCGCACCAGAGTCATCATTGATCGAATCAAATGGGGACTCGCCAATAAAAAAAAAGAACGTCAGATATTGAAACATGGTAAACAGTCAACTGTTCCCACGATAGATCATTGTTAGAGATAATGGTATATCGCAAAAACCCTGTAGTTTCTTGCAGCATGTATGATTCGGTGATGTACGTCTGACACTCCTTAGCTGTCTGTAGACCAATAACAGGATTTAAATATTACGGTACCGGCACAGAATATTTAGGAATACAGAAGTGAAATAGTCGGCAGGAAGGCGAACTCAGTCACACACGCCAGCAAAATGGCTTCCCTGGCCAGCAACATGGCGGAAACACCTACTGCCAATCAGCGTGAGGCAGCTGCTCTGCTAGTCGGCAGCCAGGCCAATAGGAAACCTGTAGTAACATGCAGGAGCCAAACGGACACGGGGCT
>PNEQ01024455.1:29797-41476 GCA_003012365.1 Medauroidea extradentata | reverse complement strand
TATATATATATATATATATATATATATATATATATATATATATATATATATATATATATATATATATATATATATATATATAGATAAAGATGAATTAAAAACAATAAACTTCGCGCAACGAAGTGGACTGGATAAAGCTGTTTGTATTTGTTGTTTTGAAGATATACAGAGAAAGTAGTAACACCATCAATTAAAACGTAATTAAAAGTTAGTTACTCTTTTCTATAGTACACGCGGGCGGAGCCGCAAAGGGACAGCTAGTATCACATGTTTTGTTGTCAAAATAAGCCGAAATGAAGAAAAATATTTTATTGTTAGCAAAAGGTACGTTATTTAAAAAAAACGCTCTAGCAGAATTGTATGTCGTATGCCTGTACACAGTCAAAATTTTTTCAAAGCACTTGATTAAAAAATATTCGAGTTATTTGCAATTGTTGGAAATAAATTAAAGATCATGGACTTAATGCAGGTACAATCACGTGGTACTGCTGTGACGGAGAGCAGCCAATGAAAAGCTGTTCTCTGCTTGAAAACAGAATTGTTCTTTGAGGCTTACCTACAGGTAAGTGAACCCACGAATTTTTTTCGAACACTTCGTATTTTACAGAAAATTCCACATCGTGTTAAAATAAATATCGCCAAATGTACCAAATTGAGTGGAAATTCCGCTGACTTGACTACACTTTTCATGCTGGCTGCGGTGCCAGTCGCATCTGAACTCAGGCTGTTTGGGTTAGACAACCACGTGTGAAGAAGTATTCAGCAAGTTTTGTGACCTGCATGCCAGATTCCACTGTCCTATACATATCCAAGCCCCGTATATTAGTTCACTGTCTGCTGTTCCAGATGGATAAGCTAATAGCGAAGTATTCCAGTATTTCATTCCCTACATCCAAATCTACGGCGAGTACAAACCTTCACGCCGTTGGACAGAATATAATACATACATATAGGTGGTTCGGGATAAGTGAGTACTCAAAAAAGCACTGCTAAAGTTCTATTGTCAACCAATTCATATCTTTCCGCACGTAACGGCTGACAACGGGACATGTCTAACCTCACCGGACACGTCACTTGATGCTTGCGCGTGTAAGATAATTTGTGCAGTCGATAGGGAACTATATACAGTTTGATAAAATTAGTTGATTAATTATATAAAATACAATCAT
This sequence comes from Medauroidea extradentata, assembly GCA_003012365.1. Lineage (NCBI taxonomy): Eukaryota > Metazoa > Arthropoda > Insecta > Phasmatodea > Phasmatidae > Medauroidea > Medauroidea extradentata. The sequence continues at coordinate 40,307 of PNEQ01024455.1, read as the reverse complement.
GTCAAATTTGGTTAATTTTGTGTCAGTATTGTTGCATTCAAACAGTAAAATACACAGAACTATATTGCGTAATATCGCTGCCAACCATACAAGCAGTAAGGCAACTATAGTTAACGTTGAATTATATGCAGTAACGGCTAGTGATATTTTTTGAAATATATAATGTTGGTACTCACTTTACCCCGAACGACGTATATCAAATAACATACAACCGAGAAATCTGGCGCAATGTATTAAACACTGGTCTCGTATGCGGTTTTTTGGCTTAAGGGCGCGGTTCACCTCAGTTTTCAACGTTTTTATTAATTTTTTTATTTGTAGCAGATATTTTTTTCTCCTTTTAGACATAAATTGTCATAACATCTCCCTCTTAAGAAATTTTTGTATCTCTCGTAGTGTTTGCGTAATGAATCGTAAACGTCCAAATTTGCACTTTACGGTTTTATATACGCCACTTAAACCAACTGACACACCAAACCGAAAAAATGCACAGTGTATAACAATGCTGTAGGCTGTGATTTGACACGTATAAAAACAAAAAAATATATATATTTTTTTGTATTTAAAAAAATTTAAATTTTCTATTTAAAATTCAGCATTTTTTATTAAATACAAAAATATTTTATTTATTGTTTTTATATATGTCAAATCATAGCCTACAACAATGTTATATTCTGTGAATTTTTTCGGTTTGATAAGTCAGTTGGTTTTACTGGCGTACATAAAACCGTAAAGTGCAAATTTTGACGTCTACGCAAAAACTATGACAGATACACAAATTTCTTAAAAGGAAGATTTTATCACAATTTATATCTAAAAGAAAAAAAAATCTGGTACAAATATAAAAATAAATAAAGACGTTGAAAACTGAGTTGAAACCTTGCCCTTTACCTAGCCAGCCCAACCTTTCTTTTCGGTTTCAAATTTTTTTCTTTTCAGTATTTATGTTTATTTCATATGTATATATAAATGTAAAATTCCATCTTGCAAAAAGATAATTATTTTTGGAAAGACACGTAATAAGCACACCACGTGAATCCCCAGCTAAACTGGAGACGAAAATGTAAGTGGCAAAAAGTTGTACATTTTACGTGCACAATGTGGCAACACTGCGCGGAGAAAGTCAGCTCTTGAGCTCCATATCCAGGTATTATTTATGTACGTTACGTCAAGTAATCATAGAATCATGTTTGGACTGCTCGAGATTTTAGTCTGCACTCATAATATGCAGTTGAGACAGTAGTAATAAGTTAATAAGATATCTGTGGAGCGCGAGAGCGGACTAACTACAGTGCTATGTTGCCATATTGTTAATAAAAAATGTCATTATATATAATTCCGATATACTTACGTGTCTTTGTGGGTGTGTCTGTATACACACACATTATTTTATCTTACTTTTTTTCATAATAAGTAAGTTTATTTTGTTTGTTGCTGTTTCGAAATACCAGTACAATTAATATAATTGCAAATTAAATAATGTGATAATCTAGTTTTGTTTCATTCATTTATTTTATTTAATGTATATGTTGTGCTTCAAATAAGGTATGTGAAAAGATCATAAATATTTATACAAACTTTTGACTTACTTTATTTTATGCTAGGGTCGTCGTATGCAGTATGTACTGTACGACTACACCTTCTAAACTATCTGCAAAATATTAAATATTTCTTTATTCATCTTTTCCAAATGTACTTCTCAATAGCTTCAGTTTCCTGTACAGCAGATTCCGCCTCTAAATGTCGTGGGTCTGCTCCGTATTTCTACCTTCTTCCATTGCCTTATACAAAGAATGAGTCATTGACTGAACAAGACTTGCTTAGTCATGTGGGGCATTTGTCACTTGGCCACCTACCTTAGGTAATAACGTTCGTTTCTTCAACGCCTGGCGATTGTTAAGTGCCATGAATTTTTAAAGGTGTTATGAGTTACATAACAAATTAAAATAAGTGTATTTATTAAATATTGATCTTTAGCTACGCCACCGCTTTCGAAATGTTAAAAAGGTAATCAACAATAATATTGCTGTTACGACTATCAACTGTTTCTACGCTAAGTGCTGTCATAGATAGGCAACCAGCTTTATTTCGAACTAAGTAACTAATAGACTTCCCATGTTCTGTCGCAGATTTATTCGTCCTGGTTCTAATATAAGATCTTGATTGATAAGCAGTAAACCTGCCGCTAGTCTGGAAAAATATAAAGGCTTGAAATTGATTTGCTAATTTTCCAAAGTGTAAAAACGGGCGTCTACTTGGTGGACCATTTACCCTGTGTCTGTTATCCAAAGACGAGAGGTTGATAAGGGTGACAATGACACATCAATACATAATAAATACCCTTTATTACCGCAAATATATTTGATGAGGTCTTCAAGCGGTGACCAAAATAGTTCATTGGTGTTGTGCCACTATATACATATAGTGGTGGATCCACACGGGAGGGGGCATCTGGGACATGGTCCCTCCCGAAAGTGCTCCAAAAATAAAACAATGTAAATGCTACGTAAAATATTAAAAGTATGGCGTAATACCTTTCCAAGAGCTTTATAATAATAACCCAAAACTAATAAATTCCCTAAAGGTTATATTAATTTTTTATATTTTGAAAACTCTTTTAATAGCACAACTTTTCACCTTAATACCAATATTCCCCCCTCCTTTCGGCTTGGGTTGTGGGTGTAACAATGTTTTAATGCATAGCCCCCTCCAGAACCCAGAGTTGGACCCGCCCCTATTATATGTAAGGATGTTGGTATATATGTATTCAAGTATAAGGTAGAGATCGATGAATTCCGACACCGTTCTTACCTATCACTGGAGATGGTGGATTATCGCGGGAAAACTTGACTGTTTGCTAGGTGTCAACGTACGTTCGCTTGTGCGTGGAGCTGTTAACCTACTTGACTGAGCCAATAAGAATCCCGCTATTGTAATACTTACTGCATGTTATCGGTCTGCGGACAGCTGCGTTGTGTGAGACGTACATCACCTAATCACACATGTGCTGAGAAACTACAGCGGTTTCAAGGTCATGTCAACACAACACATTTTCGCGAAAAACCATCATCTCTACCTATCACCATTAGCTCTCACAATTATACCGACATCCGATTTTGTATATACACTGGCAGGGCAACACTGCTACATGTGCTAGTACAGTACATGTTTAATTTTACGTTTCGTTTGTATATCTAAGTATTACAAGACACCCGCAAATTTCGCGGGTTCAACGACCTGTCGGCTGGACTCGGTGATGTTAGATCGTCAGTTTTCTGTTATGGTACGGAGCATACAATATTATGGTACATTGGTTCAAAACATGTTACATTATTAACAAATGTAAAAAATACCATTTTGTTTTTCAAATTTTCACTACTCAACGATTTTTTTTTTTAAGTTTTACACTACTGTTATTAAATACGTACAAATGGAAATATATCATGCTTTGAAAATCACACAATTTTGGAGATAGACTCGGGATATAGGTGTGCTGCTGTCATCCTCTTCATCATCTCGTCAGATGTCTTGAAGTTACTGCAGCAAGCATGTTTTTTCTTTCGTCGAGTATACATTACAATGAAAATCGCCAGAAAATCAATATATAGTCAGATTATGGTACATTTGCGTACCATGACAACCTCATCATGGTACATGGTACACCTGGTAAAATAATGGTACAAGTACCATGAACATGGTACGTCTAGCAACACTTCTGTATCGTCAACTACTTGTACATTGGTTGCTGCTCCAGAGAGTGGCCGGTTGTACACGTGACACGGTAACGCGGGAGTCAGCGAGTGTTTTAATGCATGTCTGCTATTGGTTCACAGTGATTCTTCAACGGGGTCGAATTTCCACCTTGACGTGTGGGATAAGCGTAGCGATAAGAGCCAGTGTCCCACGCTTGACGAGAAGCATATCGGCTCCCAGCGCGCCAAACTGGCGTGCAAAGTTTTCCTTGTAGTCTTGTTCCTACGATACTTTAAGCGGTGACCACAACATTTTATTTTTTAATAGTGTGATATAAATACCAACGCATGCCTCTCGCTTTGCACTTTACGAATACAGGTAATATTTTCGGAGTTACTGCAGTCTAAAAAAACCGTTTTGAGCAATTTTGAGAGGCCTGAAAATCATGTTTCTAACAAGCGTGCTGAATATTTGAAAACATATAAGCATAGTTTCATGCGTGTGTTCTTTTCGTAGATAAACGTAATATGAATAAGTTAAGCGGTTTCACGTCAAAAATAATACGCGTGACACGTTGTAACGCCATCCATGCGCCACTCGAGGCGGCCGCCTACCCAACGCTTCAAATGCGCTGCAGTGTGTTCGTAAACAGGTTTTTTTTCTACGAAAATATTATACGTGTGCTTATTATGCCAACGTACGAAAAGAATACAAACTTCAGTCAAGGTCGAAACCTCATTGTTAAAACGCCGCGCTCTTTAAAGACACTGTTTCTAAGCCCTCCAACATGGCTAAAAACGGCCTTTTCCGACTGCCGTACTTCAAAAAGTACTAACCGTGTGTATATGAAACTCAGGTTGCGACCTGCACTGAACTTAGATGCAGACTTTCCACCAATAAAATAATATTGTCACCGCTTAATGTCCCATAGTGAAAACCGTTCGGCGGGAACCTCGCACACTAGTTCAGCGCTTGGCTCGTTGAGGCGACGCGTCATTTGATGCGCGCTTCAAGGTCGACGGTCGACCTTACTGCTCCGTCGCTTTTGAGACTCTCACGCGCGAGTAGGCGGCGCCCTTAAGAAAGATCTTAAATAAAAAAGTGGCCCGTTCGCGTAGTTTAATAAACATTCATAGGAGTTCGAAATCTAACTTCTCCTCAAATGAATTCACGAAATTTCAGGGTCTGTAGCTATCACTAGAGACCTGAAATATTATTGTTTATTTTGAGAATCTAACTACGATTCAAACAACTATAACTTATTGCCTCGTTCACAGTTCGTTCTTAGAGGGTGTTAAGCCAATACGAGGTAAGAAACTAAAAGCACGGCCAGTTAAGTTTCGTTTTATTTTTGTCTTTGGTGTTCTAAACTGGAGTTTGTTTTATTACAACTAGATATATTTATGTGCGCTGATAAACTTTGTAACATTTCCGTAAATAACTTAAAGAGGAGATATGCACTATTAATATAACATGTTAATATATAATTTCTTATTGTAAAATAGATGGCAGTTACAAGTGTTTTAGTAAAGACAGGCTATATATATATATATATATATATATATATATATATATATATATATATATATATATATATATATATATATATATCATGTTATGTATGAGTAATGTGGTCAGTGAGCAGCCAATGTTGAACGGGTGATATCTTGAGTCATAAATGGTATTTATGTGTATATTATATAAATACATGAATAAATACATATATAAGTAAAATCAATCTATATCGCAGCATAAGCACTATAAATAGCAGCAACTGTATCACAGATTAAAGTGTCTACAGTAGAAATATAGGCAGCAGAAGTAGCAGTTGTAATTGCACATTCGGTCTATTGTACGACTGGGCGAAAATGGTCACACTACGCCTACCTCGTTGGACATAAATATTTATTAGATAGACGAAGCTGGTTTCTGCCCTGGACGGGCAGGTCGAACAACCGGTTCTAAATTAAGTGCGGCTTCGGGTCACAAACATGTAGCCGTCACAAACTGGCGGCCAGACACATTTCCTTCTCACGCGCATTGCTCTCACGCTGAATGTTGCATTTCCGGCAAAAAAATAAGTCACACACTAGCGTCCGTAATGCAGTATTTTTTTCCTAATCCGGGATTTTAAGAGAAAAAATGAATTTTTATCAAATCAATTATGTTCTGAACTTATCTTCTTTCGTAGTTTTCGCGGAAAGATTTCTGCGCCATTTTGTTTCACGGTCTTTATGTTCACATCTGCAGTTCTTGTTCATAGTTATTGGCAGTGTGTCTTTGTGAAGTGACGTCACTCATTAGACTGTGCAAACCAAAACAAGGTTGCTGCCACTAAACTCGTGTTATCTGCGGGTATAATACTTTGATTCTGAGAGTTAAGGCTCGGCATCAGTCGCTCTTATGAAGTTCTGAGAAGAAAAATGTGAAATTCAATGTTATAATATCAATTCTATTTACCTGGCGCTACAATAAAAGCACCGCAGTTAAACATTTAACGTATATTTAAGCTGCAATCAGTTATTTAATATAAAGAACATAAAAACATGGCTCGACTGATTGCGACTATAATATACGTTAAACGTTCAATTGCAATGATTTTATTGTAGATCACGGTAAATAGAATTGATATTATAATAACAAATTTCACATTTATCTTCTCAGAATTCCATAATAGCGAAAAATACAATAATTCAATATGGCGACTGATGCAGAGCCTTAAGAGTGCTCAAGAGGAGAAAAATAGTAGTTTTATATTTGCATAAAACAGTGTTCTGCAGACGTTACTTGGGAGCACATATTCCTCTTAGAAAAAAAATTAGCTTAGCCAGTTTTTCCATAGCGGCATTTCGAAGTCAAAATTTGCATATTTTTAGTTCATACACCCGCTGAAAACCAATTAACATAATGAAACTAAATAATTCACAGTGAAAGTACATGTCTCGGCCCAGTGTTTTAAGTATATAAAACCCATTAAAACAATGTTTTGTATTTTTAAATTTTTGTGAAATTTTACATTCTTTTGCTACTTCTAAGAATTATTTTTTTAAATACAAAAATATTTTGTATTGGAGTTTTATATAATTTAAGCCCAAACCCGTGACATGTACTCTTACCGTAAATGTTTTTGTATAATTATGTTGATTGGTTTTCGGCGGGTGGTTGAGCAAAACATATGCAAGTTTTGACTTTGCAGTGCCATTATGGGAAAACTGGCTGAGATGAACTTTTTTTATAACAGGAAAATGTACTCCCAAGTAAGTAACACTGTTTCATTCAAACATAAAATAAAGTTTTTCCCAACTTTAACGCCCTTAAATGGAATCTATCCCTACCCATGTATATTTATCCGTTTATTCTAGATAAGTTTCGTTTCAACGGATCTATCAACAATTTTGACATGACAGGGCGTAGTTAAAAACTTATTCAATTTTCTGAAATTGTTGCAGCATTAAAACCTTCAGTTTTTTTTTACGGGAAACAGTTGACGTGAGAAAAGTATTTTATTTACGGGAGCAACTACAGTTTTCGTAAAAGTAAAAGAAACCACGTCTTATGTATTGCAAAAAGTAAAATAATAATAATAACAATAATAATAATAAACACTATGAGCTATGCAGTGTCAAAGTGAAAAACTTAAAGAACCCCTCTATTCCCTGATTTCTGAGAATAGCCTTAAATCCAAACTGAGAAGGCCAGTTCCCCTTTAATACATCCAATTTCAGGTCACGAAGTAGAGGTAAATAATTTATATTTATGTAAAATATAATCTTGGTTGCACACGAAAGGCTGCATTTTGACTTTTAATGATAGTTCCTAAATTGTCTGGTACGTGACACTGAACGCATTAAAAATTATAAAAATATTTCATATACTAGCCATGCGCCCGATGGGCTTATCCATGAGCAATATCTCGGGAACCATTAGATTTTTCTCAACTGTTAGGGTAACCTGTTCTGTCCATCCCCTCTTTGAATCGCGTGTTAAAAGAGTTTCGTTGAGTAGATGTGTTTGAACGTTAATATCTCTGAATCGCTTTCTTTCCCGTCGGTTTGTATGTGTTTGCGTTTATTTTCAGGTTGATCCGTAACATTTTCTTCCCGACAAATCTACACTTAAATCAGTTAAAACGTATTTCTATTTAGGTACTACTTTCGAAGTTCTTCAGTACCCTAAATGTCAAATTCCAAGATTCTAAATTCAAAAGATGACGTGCTTCCCTAACTGACTTTCTTCCCTTATTTTACCTCCTTAGGCTGATACAACTGCCACTTATTTATAAACAGAAGCCTAAACATTAATTTCCGCATTTCTAAGTTCAAAAATGTCGAACCAACGTACAAACGTCCATCTTCTAGTCAACCCCTGTAGATGATTAAATTTCAAAAATTATTTCTTAGTTCTCACTTACACTAATAAGTCACTCCTGTGCAATGTTCATGCTTCTTAGGCGGTGCGTTGCCTGTCAGTCAGCGTCGAGAGTTTTATTGAGTAGATAATACATTTTTTATTTTAAAAATCATTTCGGACAAATTCCACACAGTTGTTCAGGGCACAATTTCAAATCCACGCATATTTTAACAACACTGCTGGCATGCGCTAGCTTCACTTCTCCTGCGGTCAGGGCTGTAAACAGGATTTGTGTTCAAAAGGGGAGGGAGCTCTCGAACTTGGGGATGTTATAAATTAACACTTATCCTTCCCTACCCTCCGCAATAGAATGGTGGGTCCAGGTCCATCCTCCGGAACAATTTGAATTTTCAAGATGCAAAATAGTTATTCAAGCAGTTTCGCTATGGGGAAATTAAGATTTTCAATGTGAAAAATGGTGTTATTGAAGTAGTTATCATAAGCGAAAATTTGTATTTCCAAGGTACAAAATGGTGCTCATTATTTGTTGTGCCGTATTATAAAGTAACACCTATTCCCCGCAACAAAATGTGGGTCCGGAGTTCAACCACCAGGATAATTTGGATTTTCAAGGTGTGAAATGGTGCTATTTATGCAGCTTTCATATGGGAAATTTTGATTTTCAAGGTGCAAAATGGTGCTAACTAAGCAGTTTCTAAAACGGAAAATATGAACATTCATGATGAAATATTGTTATTCAAGCAGTTTCGTTATGGTGAAATTTGGATATTCAAGGTGAAAAATGGTGCTGTTTAAGCAGTTTCCATATGGAAAGAGAGAGGGGGGGGGGTCTGGTCCCCATGGACCTTCTTCCCTCTGGCTACGTCTCTGCTGCAGTTCGCAAGCTGCGCTCCGCACGAGTGGAGGTCCAAGTGCTGGACTTCCCTAGACACGTCAGCGGACGTAGTTTACCGACGACGACGAAGGCAAACAGTAAACACCCAGGTCCCTTCGCTCCACGGCACGCGCTCGTCACGGCACAGGGTAGGGCCAGGTGAGAATTGCGCCAGCAAACACGTGGGTTGTAACCACAGCCACAGAATACTCGAGAATACAGAGGCGGACATACACGTGTGTGACTAAATATAGGCATGGCCACGAAGTTTCAGCGAGAAGAATTTTGTCTCAGTGTCTCTGCCATACGTGCAAATCTGCAGCTCTTATTTGCTGTTATTGGAAGTGTGTCTTTGTGAAGTGACGTCTCTCATTTGACTGTGCCAACCACAATTAGGTTCTTGCAACACCACACGTCCGTGACACAGTCTTAATAGTACACAGACACAGAATACTTGGGAATACAGAAGTGAAATAGCCGTTTGGACGACGAGCTCAGTCTCGCACGCCAGCAACATGGCGGAAACACCTACCACCAATCAGAGTAAGGCGACTGCCTTGCTAGCCAGCAGCCTGGCCAATAGGAAACCTGCTGTAACATGCAGGAGCCAAACATACACGGGGCTGGTATGGGTGATTCGGAATAAAGTGAGCACTCAAAAAAAGCCATGATTAATTTCTATTTTCTGCCAGTTTATATCTTTCCGCTACATGTAAACATCAACACTGCCATGTGCTTTTATTTGCATAGGCTTGTACAATGTTTACATTTACGTTACACTGCTCCGATAAATTTTAGCTACAATATGTACTCATTTAATGCACGGGTGTTGAATATGTGCTATACTCAGTAATAATCTTAGTTATAAATACCTGCGAGTAAACGTCTTATAACACTGGTTTCTCTGCGTCTACTCTAACGGCGATATTACCGTTACGAATCTCGTAAATGCATGCACAGTATATTCGAACTTTTAAATTAAAACCGCCACTAAAAACACACATGACACACGCAACTCAAGAATACAAGTTCCGTTCAGCATGCTGTAATGAACGACGGCGCACGTAAAGAGAAACAATAAATAACCTATTTTCTTAATGTGTGAAACAGAGGGAAAAATGCTGTTTCTATTTCCAGATACTCAGGCTGGCGATCATAAAACAAAACAACTTACATTACTATTGACTTCACATAATTTATCAATGATATTCATGAACAGTCACTTCTAATACTTTATATGTGTTTATCAGAAACCGATATTCATTACATAACGGACAAACAAACTGAATGACGCAATTAGCTTCCAATCGGCCAAAACCTAACTCTGGTGCCATCTGTCGGTGAAATTTTAAACTACCTCTGTGGCACAAAGCGTTAGCGGCGTCTGCCAACGACAATCGACTCGGTTGCGTCGCTTTCTGCTGCCGCAAATTAAATAAAAATGTACAGTCAGCAGGTACGTCAGTAAGAACTTAAATAAATATTTTTCAGTATATTAAATACAGAGAGGTCGTTTGCAATTGATGTTGTTTCACTAATGCTGTGTTCAAATAAGAAAATTCATGGAACTAC
>PNEQ01024455.1:0-29697 GCA_003012365.1 Medauroidea extradentata | reverse complement strand
TCAACAACCTCGGGCAACCAATAAGCGGTGAAGTTAGCCAACATCAAATGAGCTATTACGTCATTTCACGTCTGTATTGCTATTTATTCTGTGACACAGACATGAAATAACATGGCGGCTCATTTGATACGGACAAACTTCGCCACTTATTGTTTGCCCGAGGCTGTTGATACCAGCCCCGTATATGTTTGGCTCCTGTATGTTACGGCAGGTTTCCTATTGGCCCGGCTACCGGCTAGCAGGGCAGCTGCCTTACGCTGATTGGCAAAGGGGAGTTTCCTCCATGATTTTGGCCAGTGAAGTCATTTTACTGGCGTGTATGACTGAGTTACCAGTCCTACCGGCTGTTTCACTTCTGTATATCATAATTTTCAGTGTCTGTGATTTGTTGGTAGAACCCCTCGACACGAGAGAGTTAACACATACAATCTCTGACTATGAAGCAGAACTGCAGATGTGCATGTAAAGCCTAGTGCACACGGCTATCTGTCTTGAACAAGAAGGTGTACACTTCTTGTTCAAGGCCACTTGCATCGTGTGACTGGCCGACTTGTGTGCAATTTGCGTGCATGCAAGTTCTTGCATTCAACCAGAGTAGTTTAGAGGCGGCTGCAATTTTCATGCCCCTTCTTTTGCGTGTTTCTTGTTTGGTATATTCACGTACATAATTTACCCTAGTATTGTTTATTTAAGAATAGAATACAAACTGAAGCCTTGTATTATCACAACACATTTATTCGTCTGTTCCTGTCCTTTATGTAACTGATGACTTTTATCATTTGAAACGACGCATTCTATTAGTAGAGGCACGAGTATTGCGCGTATTGATTCTAAGGTCAAGTTGGATTCCACCTACTAAGCCAGTAGAAAATAATAAAATAAGTCGTGAGGCTAACACGTGCTGCCCACTTGTACGTTTAGAAGACAATGGATACTCGACTTTGACCAGGGTGTATACAGGACTGAGAAGTCTAGGCTGCTGCCAAATTAATACGCGAAATATACTTGTGTCTCTATCCATTTGGATCAATGGAATGACGATAGTAACAAGAAATATATTAAAATTAAAAAAAAAAAAATGTCCTTAGTATTTACGAACTGTTTGCCGTATGGGCATACTCAAGCAAGCATTCAAGTGCTACTGTGTGTGCGGTACACTCTAAATCTGAATTAGTGAATATTCACTTATTCACGCCGATAGATGGAGCAGTTTCAACAAATTGAATCAGTGAGAAACCACAGTGAAATCGGTGATTATTCACTGATACCGATAAAGAGTGCCAACATTCCACAAGTTAATTAGTGAATGTCCACAGATTTTCCAGTAATTTTTCACTGATTCAATAAGTGAAAACTGTTATTTGAAATCAACTGGAAATAACTGTGAATATTCACTTATTCACTTGTGAGATGTTGGCACTCTTAAAGGAAATCAGTGAATATTCACTAATTAAACAGTGACTATTTTCACTTATTCAAATTGTTGAAACTGCTCCATCCATCAGAGTGAATCAGTGAATATTCACTAATTCAGATTTAGAGTGTATGTTCAAGGGGCTTGTACACAAGGTGGTGTACACGTTTTATTTCACCTTTGAGCACCTTTCTGTCCTCGTACCGCCACCTTCTTGCTCAAGAACGATAATCATGTGTACTGAAACGAACTGGAACAATAGACTTTTCGCAAAAATTCGTAGCCCTAAGTATAGGTAAATCAGCTTGATATCCTGTCGGACAGCCAGGTCATTATTATGAGATGGCGACACGGCCAGAATTGAGAGATGAATCGACCATGGTTATAGACAGTGATTTCTGGTTGACTGCTTGATAGGCTTCATTTCATGTGCAAATGTGACGCTCTACTTTCCGTATTGCCATGCCATCATCTGCCTGGGCTAATAATAACTCTGGTGCTCCGATACTGAGTATTTGTGACTCATCTTTAAACAACTATAAATATCCATCCTGCAGTCATACAAGTCCCTGGCCGCTATATTATTTTGCAAAATACGATGTCACAGAAACATTCATGCGATTTTACATTATCTGTAGTGACCTGAAAAAATCGCGTTTTCTTTCAGGCACAAGCTAGATTTTCAACAACTGTTAACTTTCTTCCAATTTCGCAGTTGGCTTTTGACTTACTTGACACCTCGTGGAAGTTGCTGAGCCAATAATAAAACTGAAACTAGTTCAGACCCTTATAACTGTGTCAGCGAACAATCAATGAGTAGCTGTTGTCTGCTTCAGATCACACATATTCTTGAAGGCTAGCCTACAAGTCTCTGAACCCGCCAATTGTTCAAGTCTCTAACTATCTGTAACAACGGTTAAGGGTGTTCAAGTTAGGAAAAATCATAATTTTATGTATGTACGAAATAGGGTTATTTTTGTAGACATTACATTAGAGCACATTTTCCTGTTGCAAAAAAAGTTGGTTCAGCCAGTTTTCCCGCAATAGTTTTTCAGAGTCAAAATTTGCTTACATTTTACTTTATACAAAACTTGAATGCCAATAAACATTATGAAATAAAAAAAAAATCACATCGAAACTACATGTTACTGTCTACGGCTTGAATCATATATAAACACATTATAACACTCTTTGTATTTTAAAAAAATTGCTAAAAGTAAAAAAAAAAACTAGACATTTATTTTCAAATACAAAAATCTTTTGTAATGGGTTTTTATATATTTCAAAACGTAGCTCTGGATATGTTGTTACTATATAAATTATTTGATTTCATTATGTTTATAAGTATTCAAGATTTGTACGAAGTAAAACATGCAACTTTTGACTTTGAAATGCCATTATGTGAACACTGGCTACATAGTTTTTTTGTAAGAGGAAAATGAACTCCCAAGTAACCTATATAAAATTAATAATATTCCATACAAATATAAAAATTGTAATTTTACCTCACTTGAACACCCTTAAGGAACCTTCTCAGTATTCGTATGGAGCGATTTCGAGAAGCCATGGAACATTTGTCAGGATGCCTGGAACCGGGGGTCATAAAAATTACCTCTTGAATGCGAGTACAACGTGATACCGTTGTACCACCTCTCTCGGTGTATGTGATAGAGACACCAATTATTTTTTAAAGTGGAAAATGGTATTTGCACAACTTGAATGCCGCTACATTTACGTGTACACATGCATATCTGGTTACTGGGCGCGTATATATTACTGCGGTGTCGCGGTGGTGTCAATTCACTTGCCTCTCACCTCGGCTGTCCGAGTGGGGTCTCTGACATCCTTATGTGGGAAACATGTCGGACTTTGCAACTGACAGTCAAGAGAGTTTTCCCCACGGTAAATATTTTTTTGCACTATTACAGAATGTGGTTTGGAAACTGGTAAAACATGTTTTTTTTCAGGCTTACAAAAATTATTTTACGCCTTACAGGAAATGCTTGAAAATACACGAATTTGTATGTATGTTTACAATTATTTTTATTATAAATAGTACTGTATGTTTACAAAAAGTTCTTGTACATTTTACAGGAAATGTTTTAAGAGAGACAAAAAATGTTTAGCTCCTACGTAATTTACAAGAACTTTTTTCGGTAAAATTACAAAATATTTTGTAATAGGTGACAGACTGTTGAAAGCTATTGTGTACCTCATCGAACAATCTGCTCACAAAAGTGTACATCCCACTAGTCCCTACAGGTATTTCGAAAATACAGACGACTTTAATGACCTGCAACATTCTTTTTATGGTGCATAGATTGATAAATGTTGAGACGTTAGTTAACAACCTTTTCTGGTAAAAGTAAGACTATTTTTTACTGTGTGGGTACCCGTTCTTGAATTTCTTCGCTTTTCCATCTTCTTCTTCTCGTCAGCCTGCCGGTAGGTGGGTAGTATGACTGTCATCGTCAAATGACTATTTTGAGTCAGTTGTTTAATCAGGTGATAAGGGCGTTGTCCTTTAAATATCATCCAGGAACTCAGTTATTGGTCGTCTTCTATTTCCCTTCAAGAAGTGTGGTGCACCATGAGTAAGTAGACTATCCAAATTGTTATTATGTACTCGGTTATTTCTCCCAGGCTGGAGGTAACTTTTGCTTTCTTTAGAACCTCATAATTTGTTAGCCAGCTTGTTTAGGGCATCCGCAGCATTTGCCGCCAGCCCCACAATTCGAACGCACACAATCTTTTCATTTCGGACTTCAAAATAGTCCAGATAACAGAAAAGTATGTCTCAATGCTCCAAACGAAGCTTTTAATGAAATTATTTCTCACCGGTATAGATATGGCCATATATTACTCTCACCTAAGCCTAAACGCTCATCAAGATCTCTCCTCTCTCTTTTCTTACTCTCTCCCTCCCTCTTTATTTGCCAACAGTTAGAGCCTGTAATTTTTTGTTAAAATAATTCTGCACCAATTTGTTTCACTGTCTTACGTGGATACCTGAAACTCTGCTTCTCGTTCAGTGATTGGATGATTTTAGCTGTACTTGCTAATCACAGACGTGTGGTGTCGAAGTAAGTTTGTTCTGATTGGCATCAGCCAAATGAGTAACGCTTCTGCTCAAATACACTCTGTCAATAACCAGGAAGCAGGTTTGCAGATGCACACGTAAGGTATTCAAATAAAGTGACGCAGGATTATTTTCATAAAAAATCACTGGCTCTACCAATAGATGTTTCTTATTTGACTGAACCAACCATAATAAAGTTACTGCGAAACCAAATGTATGTTATTTGCAGGTAGGTCCTGAAAACAAGCCCATAAGGACTACAGTCTCCAGTCATTAAAGTGGACGTGTTCACTACGTACCAACTTCAGAGCCCAGGCGAGAGCAAAGATTGGGGCTTAAAAGTTAAATTATACTCGATGTGGCTCAGTATCTCTCGAAACAACACATACACTACTTTCATTTCGTTAGTTCACGCCGGTGAGGCCCATTAAATACTCTCACAGTTCTGTACAAATAAGTAGGATCCTGATTTTGTCACGAAAAGATGTTTGCACCACTTTGTTCCAGTGTCTCACGTGCACATCGACATATCTGCTTCATGGTTATTTGCAGCGTGCCTTTGTTCCGTCAGGCCTTTCATTTGACTGCGCCAATCAGATTATGACTACTGTGGAACCATAAACCTGCGATATGCCAGTAGAATCCCAAGGCAAGTTACAGTTACAACTTTCAACCATTGATTCACAGATGTGCAAATGAGGCACAGGAAACAAGTGGTCCAAAAATATTTTCACCACAAAATGGTGGCCCTACAAATACGTAATTTCACTATCAAAATCACTTCGAGACCATATTATCATAAAATAATGATCCTGATTTTTTATTCCTGTAGTAATAGGCCTATGCTCCTCTTCCGAATGCAGAAAATTGTTTTTGCTCAGAAGGGAAGTAGTTAAGGGCGCCGTATACTAGAATCGTGAAGAGGCGCGCAGACCTTCAACAATCCTGATTTCATTCGAAAACCATTCAACATGTTGTCACGCGGTTAGGCTACGAAAAGCATTTAAGGATCTTAGTACAGGTCTATAATTTTGCCATTAACTGTTGTCGTTCCTAACAAGTATTTTTTTGAGTGTGAAAGTGACCGAATCGGGACTTTTGACGCTGATTTTTATGTAAGAGTAATAATTTTCACGATATTCGGACTATTATAGACCTGTAGAGCGACTCTTTCCCTTTCGTCGCGTAAGATAAAATTATATGGTCACCGCTTAAAGTCCCAAAGTAAAAACAGTTCGGCGGGAAGCTTGCACGCTAGTTCAGCGCCTGGCTCGTTGAGGCGACGCGGCATTTGATGCGCGCTTCAAGGTCGACCTTACTGCTCCGTCGCTTTTGAGCCCCTCACGCGCGGGTAGACGGCGCCCTTAAAGGAGCATCGCTGAATATGAAATGCAATTTCATATTCTTGCTCATGCCACAGCTCTCATGTAGCCAGCGTCCGTTAAGTGTATTAAAATGCATCCCACCATTAATTTTTTTCAAGGAACTCTGACACTTGTGAAATCAAGTCGTATGAATCATAAATTTGGTGGGAAGACATTAGCCAATCAAGCGCTGCAGGAAAACACGCCGGAACGAGGACCGACCAATAGAGTGTTACGTGCACCATGCAGTAGCCAATTAGATCCCAGCCAACACCGACGATGCACGCCTACGTAAATGGCCCCGCAACACTATTTCGCCCCTGTCCTCCAAGATATTCTTTTACACCGGTGAGTCACGTGCATCATATCAGCATGTGTGCCACAGTGGTGTCGTTACCGAAGACGACAGCTACCCGAAAAGCAATTTCGGTATCCCCGTCAAGACGATACATGGTTAGGGAACCTGCTAGTTCGTGGCATATTCGACCTCCAGGCTGGGCTTCACATGCCTGTATACTGTAGAGAACTTAAGAGTCTTTTCATAGGCTACTGTTCCTATAGAAAGCCAGTCACCACTATTCAACGAGCACATGGGCACGCGAAATGACGTGGCGGCTGATTTGAAACGGGCGAACTTTGCCGCTTATTGGCTGCCCGAGGTTGTTGATACCAGTCCCGTGTATGTTTGGCTCCTGCATGTTAGGTACTGTAGGTTTCCGATTGGCCTGGCTGCCGGCAAGCAAGGCAGCCACCTTACGCTGGTTGGCGGCAGGTGTTTCCACCATTTTGCTGGCCAGCAAATACATTTTTCTGGCTTGTGTTACAGAGTTGGCCGTCCCTACTGGCTATTTCACTTATGTATTCCTAAATATTCTGTGACACGGCCTTAGGTAGTAGTAATAGGGGGAAAAAGGAGGTAGTGTTTTAATTAAACATTTCAGAATCCGATGGGAGCTATTTTGGAAAACCATAGGTGTTCTACTGTCGCTTTGTGGAGAGAAATTCGTCCTTCGGCAATGTTCGGTTTTCACCCGAAGATCTCTTCCGAATGCGCGAGCAGGAAATAGACCCCTACACCAGCCAACTGCAGACGGAGATTTTTTCCTTGCCAAACTCGTCCCTCAGTAATTCGATTAGTTTCCAAACTCGTAGCAGAATTAACCGTCTCTCATATAAGTTCAAAAAATGTATTAAGTTAGCGTGACAAAGCTCTGAATGTAATTAATTTTTTTAGATTTAACAGTCTCTTTTAAGCGCAATCTTTATCGTTTTCAAATTTCCGCTAATGACGCGTAGGGATAACGGAGTGATAAGAACCAGAGTGCCACGCTCGACGATAATCATATCGCCTCTATTGACAGAGCGCCAAACCAGCGTGAAAGGTTTTTATTGCAGTCTTTTACCAACGGAACTTTAAACGGTGACCCTAAAATATAATTTTTGGATAATATGAAGTAAAGGACAACGCACTTTGATTGCTTTGCACTTTACGAATTCACGGAGTATTTTTGGAGCCACAGCAGTTTTTAGCCATTTTGAGAGGCCCGAAAATAATGTGTCTAACAAGCGTGCCGATTTTTAAAAATTATATAAGCGTAGTTCCAAGTGCGTGTTCGTTCGTAAATGAATGTAATATAAATAAATTAAGCGGTTTCGCGTAAGAAATAACACATCTGACACGCTACAATACCTCCCGTGCGCCAGTCGAGGACTTCTCTTAATAAACTAAAATTATTTCTTATAGTAAGCAAAACAATCACGACCATTAACGATACAGGTAATATTGTTCTTGTAATGCCGGAATAAAGTAAACAGTTTTTGTGTTTTAGAAATGTTTACTTGCTAGGGTAAAAATAAATTGTTTGCGTTTTTAAATGAAGGTATAATGAGTTTATATAATGCAGCTGTAGTTAAAAGGAAGGACTGCCTCATTGTTTTTACACTACCGTACAAGGGAAAACACACACAGATAATTCGAACAACACATATTAGAAACATGTGTTTGACTTTCAAACTACACTGTCCACAAAAACCTGATATGGTCGCCGCATGAAGTCCGATAAGGAAAAGAATAATAGTGAAACTCTTTAAGGAAGGTAAACAGCTTGTGTGTAGATATGATACTGCAGTTCATACGCCGGTCAGCGGCAACCATAGCACTTCATAAACTTGGTGCCTCACACACACACACACACACACACACACACACAAACGCAGTCTGCCTAGGGAGGCGCCTTAAGAGGGCGCTTAACGGAAATGTTTTATTGTTTTAAAAAATTTTATACTTGTACGAGATTAGGTTCGTTTTGTAGACACACTTTGTGACTATTTTTTACCGTAATGAAAATTTTTAGCTTTCATAGTTTCTATATAACGGCATGTCAAAGTCCAAATTTGCATAAGACCGTTTTATGCTTTAAAAGGAAACCAATTAATATACTGAACAGAAAAAATTCACACTAAATAACGAAGGTGTAGGTGAAATGGTCTCCTATGTAACAACAAAACCATTAAAACATATGTGTATTTAAAAAAAAATGTGAAATTTAACATTACAATTTAAAACGTTCAAGAATTTTTAAACAATACTAAAGTGTTATATTTTTGCTTTTTATATAGGAGATCTTGTAGCCCACAATTTTGTTATTTAGTGCGAATTTTTTTTCAGTTCTGTAAGTCAATTGGTTTTTCTTTGAAGCATAAAACCATTTTATGCGAAATTGGAATTTTACATGCCATTATAAAATATTGTGAAAAATAAAAATTTTTCATTGCCGTAAAAATAAAAAAAAATGGTCTCTGTGTATGCCTACAAACCAAACCATATGTCATACAAATATAAAAATTTTTAAAACAACAAGTGTTATCTTGCAGAGAATAAAAAATACTTGTATAACGTATACCTTAAAAATATTTTTAAATTTCACGTAGATCTATGAATAATGTTTCAACCAGCATTGTGCCGGTTATTTGTTTGTAACTCTTTGAAGCCCCATTTAAAATCACTGATTTGTTTACAAACAATGCGTTATGGGTACCGATCGTATACTAGATCACGTATAAAACCTTTATTATTACGTCACCAAAAAGAGTGAAAAAAATTGCGAGTCAACCCATTCCAAACGCCACTTTGTCCAAAAAAATATATTGCCACAAGAATACTGTCTGTATTAATATCTATTGGAATCCACAGAAAAAATGTTCCAAAATCCACTTTATTCCTTAGTAAATGGGTGTGAACATTTTTAAACATTTCCATTACCCACTTTATCTAGTCATGTTTTATTTCAAATTCACACTTTGTCCAGATGTAATTTTGAATTCCAGAAGTCGTTTTGTCCGGATATTGTATAATGGCAGCCATTTAGGTGTACAAAATAATATTCCAAATCAAAATTTGTCTATTTGCATCCAAATGAATGTCTTTATTCATGCTGTACTAGTAAAAGTGCAAAAGTAAGAGTTGAATATAAAATAATTAGTTTGTTTGATAACATATTCACTGTGTAAAGTAGTATACTTCATATATCGATAGCTGTTGTGTTCGTATTCTATTATCATTTGATCTGTGATCCAATACAGATGACGACATTTTTTCTTTGCTTTCAGCAAAAGAACATATTATTAACGATCTTAGGAATATGAATGAAGTACTGAGGTCACGGAAATTCTAATAGTTCCTGCAGAGAAAAACTGTGGTCGTAGGATACCTCTAGATCCTTGTACGTGGCAAAAAAAAATGTAATGAAAAGGAAAATTTATGTTAAAATTATGTATACTTAATTTGAAAATTTAAAGTTTCAATTTAGTATGTGTATTTTATAGTTTGTAAATTTTACTTGATGTAATATTGAATATTCATTTTATGTTTATCTTATTTGTCAGTTATAGTGTCTAAAGTATCTCTTAAATTAATTTGTCAGCTTAAAAGACTTGTACCGAATCCTTCGTTTGCTTCATACATGTTTCCAAGAAATTACCAATTATGTCTTCTTGTCAATATCGTCCCAGAGATGTGTTTCAATGCTATATGTTAACAATGCACGACGTCAGAAGGTTTCATAAACGTTTTTATTAACAAGATAACAATATAGATCAAGACAAATTCATTTTGAGCTACTGTTAAAGTGAAACGCCAAACGAGAGCGGATTCGTCATGAAGGTAAGAAGTACAGGAAGAAACAAGTATATTCGAAATTTGTTATGCCCCATTTTAAATCAGAAAAAGGCACACATTTGATAAGGGATTGTCAAAATAGTTTTGTTCATGTTCTTGGCATAGGGAAAGACAGAGTAAACCGGTTAGAAAAAATGCGCCTCACAACAGGACTTTCTCCTGTTGAAAATAGAGATGGTCGTACACGTTCACGTAAATACACAGCAAAAAGAAATTTGGCTAAGAGCTACATACAGTCATTGCGTGCTGCTGAGTACCATTACTGCTGGTCAATGAATTATAAAATCTATATCTTCGTGGAAAACTCATCATCAATAAACTCTGGCGAAGTTTCAAGGATGATAGTGAACTTAAGACCATGAACTTCCATTTATTTCAAACAACGACAAATAATTTAAATATTTTTTTACCAAATGCTTTGAAAAAATTTGAGGCTCTGTACATTCATACGATACACAATTTTGCTAGAGCGATTTTTAAAATGATGTACCGTTTGCCAGCAAAAAATTATTTTTCTTCATTTCGGCTTATTTCGACAACGAAATATGTGCTATTTCAGGGGCAAAAATCTAAAAATCCGTTTGGTGTATTGCAACAGAAAAATTCAGATACAAACGATGGTATATAAGTGTTAAAACCACCAGAATGAATTTTTGATACATGCATTAATTTGCGCTTTAAATAATATTTTCATAACCACTGCTAAACTAAAGAGCGAGGCCTTAAAGTGACGTATTAATTTTTTCAGAAATATCTTTGTAGAGGACTTGAACATAAATTTTAAAATACCAGCAACGAACATGTGCAATATTGCATACAGCAGCAACGGACGTGTGCTCATATTGCCTACAGCAGAATCATCGAATTAAAGAAGCTTCTAGGTCAGGTGGTAAAGCCAAATTTGTAAATGATTTGACAATAGCAAAGAGAGCGCATAAGCTAAGAGCCAACGCATTTTATCATGTACTTAGAGAGAAAAAACAGGATCAACTGACGTTTTGACCCCGCCAAAACCTCCTGATGAAGTTAGCTACAAAGGCCGTCAAACATATATTTGAAATTTTACAGTTTGCCAAGAGACATAGAATTCCCCACAAAATAATGCAAACACATCAATTTATTTATGCTCTCAAAATAAATTTCCGAAAGCTTCCAACCAGATAGTCTTTGCTGTTTTTCGATAGATTGACCAATATGGATATTGCTGGTATTACTACAGTTCGTCTTTACGCTTATGGCTGTAGTGGTCCAAATAAAAACTGTACCCTTATTGGAATGGCAAGTAAATGGCTCAGTCGAGCTCCATTTAACATTCAGCAAGTTTTGTTGTTTCCCCCCCCCCCCTGATAGAATATTTGGCACAATAGAGAAACAAGTGAACAAACTTGACACAATTGTACTTTCTGATAAATATTACACAATTTTGAGTAATCATGGTACTTTGCATCGTCCAACAGAACATTTCAAATTATTTGACTGGAACAAACTGTAACTGATATAATTAAACCAACACATTCATAGTATTTCAGAATTCTCCAGTGTAAGAGATTTATCTTAACGAGATCAAGTAAGAACTCAGCGTCTATTCTCGTTCGAGGAGAGTGTTTATATAAAACAGACCTAGACCAAGGTAGAAGTGTTTTAAAGCGGGGTGTTACAATCGCAGATATAACACCTGAGGTTCTGGAATATGGTATTCAGATTAAAGGCAGTAAGCTGAGGGACATTGACAACATTTTGTGTAAACACTTTGGGAGCAAGTTTTAGTTTCAGTAAAAAGTAGTTACAACATATCTCTACAAAACAAACATTATCTCGTACAAATATAAAAATTCTTAAAACAATTAAAATTTTCAGTGACCCGCCCCCTTAATCCGACTTTTCTTAATGCTAAAACTTGGCGTTGTTTATGTGCTTCCCTCTTAATTGTAGCCAGTCAGCTGAAGTACATGCAGATTAACTCTTGTGTTTAGTACTGTGTAAACGCTTATGGCCATTGTAACTCAGCCTTAAGAGTATTGTGTAAATTTCCGCGTTTGATGTGGGGGAACAGCGGAGTGATAAGAGTCAGTGTGCCATGCTCGACAAGAAATATATCGCCTCTATTCACAGCGCGCTAGACTGGCGAGCAAGGTTTTCGTAGAACACATTTCCCATATTACACTATGCTTTGACGCTAAAAATTTTATTTTAACACATTATTAAGTACATTAAGAATTCAGGTGGCTTTCTCGAAGTCATAGCAGTCTAAAAAATCAGTTTTTGGCTATTTTGAGTTGTACCCAAATTAATGTTTCTAACAAGCGTGCTGAAGTCTATAAAGTGAAAAGTTTAGTTTCAAGTGTGTTTTATTTTCGTTAAAAACCGCGATAAGTATAAGTTTAGCGGTTTCACGTTAAAAAAATTATAAGGTCTGCTTTAAATACTCACTACCTTGACATGCTAGCACATAATTGTGTGAAAGTCCAGAGTCAATAAATACACAGAGTGTGATCGGTGAGTATAGTCGTATATGTTCTAGCATATTGTCAAATAATAGCGTGAAATTTACACGTATATGCGCAGGGGGATGATATCTGAGGACATGACAGCACACCCTGAGAGAAGACTTCTAACTGGACGCCTGTACGAACTGCCGATCTCTATTGGATGACATGGAATGGGTACACTCTGAAAAATAGTTTGTAAATTCACCACACGTGCGTATAGGAGCGCTAAGAAAGTTGGTATGGTAGAATTGTTCTGCAGACATCCATGGTAGCACTCCTAAATTTTTTATAAAACAGTCAAATTCATACTAAAGTTACTAGACTAGATTTGTAACAATCGTAAAAGTTTGCATATTTACAAGGTGGAAGTATGGTATAGGCCGTTCACGATAAAGTGAGCACTGCATAAAGTTTTCCCGCAGCCGTTTTGCAGCCATATTTACTATTTTTAGTATGAAAACTTCCATATAACTAAAAACCAGTGTAAATTTTTCAACACTCTCAACATTTAACACCTATTTGCCCCATAAAACATATTTTTAATTAATTACAAGTTCTACTAAGTGCTCAGTTCATAGTGAACAGCCTATAACTGTCCCACGCTGCGTTTAGGTTAATAACTTCCTAAAAGTTTTAGGAAGTGTTATTACAGTGTACCTACAACGGAGCAGCGACGGAATGCAGGGGCCGGAGAAAGAGGAGTACCCCGAGAAACACAAAGGTATATACACTTACGGAAAATTGCCCACCGATATATAGTGTAGTATGAATCGCCTCCGGATCACCTTGGTCGGAGGCTGCTCCAGCCACTTTCATTATCATTCTAACAAACCAGATTCTTCCATCGCAAGAACACTGCCTACCGCGCGCTTATTTACGTTGTCATGTGAAAGGAAATACGTTATTTTTTAACTAAACTATTCCAGATGTGCCGATTGGGCCAATACGGCAAGAAGAAATATACTCTTTACACTCTAAATCTGAATGAGTGAATATTCACTGTTTCACGCTGATGTATGGAGCAGTTTCAACAATTTTAATCAGTGAAAATAGTCACTGTTTAATTATTGAATATTCACTTATTTACTGTAAGAGTGCCAACATCTCACAAGTGAATCAGTGAATATTCACAGTTCTTCCCAGTTGTTTTCAAAGAACGGTTTTCACTTATTGGATTAGTGACAAATTACTGGAAAATCTGTGGACATTCACTAATTAACTTGTGGGATGTTGGCACTCTTTATCGGAATCAGTGAATAGCCACCGATTTCACAGTGGTTTCTCACTGATTCAATTAGTTGAAACTGCTCCATTCATTGGCGTGAATAAGTGAATATACACTAATTTAGATTTAGAGTGTAGGCAAGGAATGAATGCGACTATTAAAACACTGCTCATTAAATTAAAAAAAAAAACGGCCTTTTCAGACTGTCCTACTTCAAAATGTACTATATGTGAGTGAAACCCAGACAGAATCGTGCACTGCACTTTGCTACAGACTTTCCCCCTAATCAAATTTAAACGTCACCGCTTAAAATCAAATAGTAAAAATGGATAGGCGGGAATCTAGCTCGCTAGTTCAGTTCTTGGCTCGTTGTGGCGATGTGGGATATGATGCTCGCTTCAAGGTCGCCCTTATAGCACCGTCGCTTCCGAGCCACTACGCAGAAAAAAAGGTTTTGTGGTGGCACAGAATTATTTTGTCAATACGGACCCCCACAAAATTTTGTTGTAATGATTAAAAAATATTTTTCTACTCATTGCAAAACTTCACGGGGGACAGCAAAAATATTTTGCGGTCAGCACAAAAAAAAATTGGTACGGTACATGAAATCAAAATAGTTTGTGGTGACCAATAAGTAGTGCCAGTAATTTTTTGGTAAACAGAAGTTTACAGAAATTTGTTTCAATAAAAATGTTGTGCACATCTGCAGGTCTGTTGCATAGTCAGTGGTTGATAGAAAAAATTTGTTGCGCCAACATACCCTTCAAAACACTGTAGTTTCTTGTGACATGTACGATTTGGTGATAGCTATATGTCAGACACATCGTAGCTGCCTGCAGATTAATGTGATGGTTTATCGTGAGAAAACTTGACTGTTTGCTGGGGTTCTACGTACGTTCAGTTTATGAAAAGATTACCGGCTTCCGATTATACGTAGAGCTGTTGCTCTATTTGGCTGAACCAATATTGTAATATTTGCTGCCTATAAATTGGTCTGCAGGAGGCTGCATTGTGTCGGACGTATATCACCCATCACATCATCTATTATATTAGGCATCACATATTACAATAGCGGGATTCTTATTTGCTCAGTCAAATAGGGCAACTGATCCACTTACAAGTGAAAGCCAGCACAGGCCATTCACGATAAAGTGAGCACTGCATAAAGTTTTCTTTCAACCGTCTTTACTATTTTTAATATGAAAACTTCCATGTAACAAAAAAAAACAGTGTAAACGCTTCAACACGCTCAAAGGTGAACATATATTGGCCCAATAAGAGATATTTTTAATTCGTTATATGTTCTGCTGAGAGCTCAGTTTCTAGTGAACAGCCTATCATCAAGCTGAACGTGCGTCAAGTTTTCCCGCGATAAACCATAATCTCTAGTGATTGGATGTTGTAAACTCTCAGCGTCTCGGGAGTCGACTTGAAAATCACAGGCGTGTGGTGTCGTAGTGACCTTGCTCTGGCTGTCACAATCTAATGGGTGACGCCTTTTCACTGCTACACTCTGCCAACAACCATGAAGCAAGGCTGCAGATGTACACGAAAGTCATTGAAGCAAATTGTTGCAAAATTCATTTCACTAAAATTCACTGGCTCTATCAATAAGTAGAGACTGGACAAATTCGTGGGTTCTCTGACTTGTAGACTAGCCTCCAAGAATATATGTGATCTGAAGCAGACAACATATTATACAGTATTTATTAGCTTCTCGCTGATATGCACGAAAAAGAATATTTTGTGGCAACTACAAAATATTTTGTGGCACCTACAAAATATTTTGTGGGTATTTACCCTGAAAAATTTATTTTGTGGTCACCACAAGAATATTTTGTTGACACTACTAAAATATTTTGGCCGCCTCAAAATTATTTTGTGGATGCTACAAACATATTTTTCAGGGTAGATCTCCTACAACATTTTCTTTCAATACAGTGGTATGTCGTACGTTAAAGTATATTTTTATTTTTGGCTCAGAGACGTCCAGGAAGCAGCGGCGTCATTTGGGGCTACAGGGAGGGGGGCAAATGCCCCCCTGGATTTGGAATTTCATGTGTATAAATATATTGTTTGTATTTTTAAATTTAAATAATGCTAACTTAAGCACATAAAACTGAAGTTTTATTATTAAAGCACCTAATTTATACATGCTTAATTAATAAAAAAGGTGCAACAAGGTCACTGTCGCCGGAAAACAAAATCTTGCCCCTCCCCCCTAGAAAAACCTGAAATGACGCCGCTGCCAGGAAGTGTCAAGTAAGTCAAGGGCCAATTGAAAAGTTGACACGAACTTACCGTTGTTGGAATGCTAGCGTGTGCGAAAAAAAAAAAAAAAAAAAAAGGCATATTTCAGGTTCCTACCAATAAGCGTCTTATTTTTTCTGTGCAATTCGCAGGTGGGCGTTGCTATTAACACCTGTAGCGTCGTGGATCGAGCTGCTCCCCAGCTCTTCGTCACAGTGTCGTTTACGTAGCCACGCCGGCAGTGTGTCATCCGCGTGGTGAGTGAACCATCGACGACACTTCATGTGTGTTTTACAACAAGCGGAAGAATGAGGGTGCGCTATAAACGTATTAGTTTCACCACGTGCCGTTAAAGTCATATGTGTGACCATTCATCTGGCCTGCCGTCAGCGCGAGGATACAGGTTGACGCATCAGGTGCATTGTTTTTGATTCAACGTTCATTCTTACGCGACCAGCACTGTGTGTCATCGCCCGGTGGGATTATTTGACATGTCGGTATTTATAATCGCTTTGTAACTACAGCGCGTTAATAAAGTAAAGTTAGGAATAATACTACAGAAATAATAATAGTTGTACACTAGGTTTTCGAGTTCGCAGTAAATACTACTCAAATATAGTTTTAAAAAAATTAATACGTGATTCAAATACAATAGCTTTAACAGTTCTCATTTATAGCACGAAATGTTTTCCGAATTAGGTCAATGCCCTCGCGCAACAAGCTAGACATCTGACGGTCGCTCTAAGTTCCGTTTCCTTCATTGGCTGTAAGGGTCTTTCAGGAAGACATAGGATAGTAAGTAACATATAGTCTTCCTTTGGTCAGCAGATTGTTTCCGTCGCGTATCGGAATAGTCCAGGAGCGCACCCGTGTTTTGCGGCTACTTAATTTGTTATATCGAGTGACTGATTTCGGAGCAAGAATTTCGTTATTGTTTTTTTTTTTTTTTTGCTGACATTTATAAGGGGTATTGATCCCTACCACCTTGGATTTATCTGATTGTTCTCGATAACTTCTGTTCCAGTCGATGTACCAAAATTTTTGTCACAACAGGGCATAGATACAAACTTAATTGATTTTCTGTAATTGCTGGAACCATAATATATTCATTATTTTGCAACAGGAAACAGCTGAAAAGGTAAAATTGCTTTATTTACGGGAGCGTCTACAGAGGCCGCAACATTAACAGAAACAATGCCATACGGATTCCAAAATGTGAATGAAACAATAAACTATGCCTTGTCAGCGTGAAAAAAGTAAAACAATGTGTCTATTTCCTGATTTACAAGAAAAACCATAAAACCGATCTGACAGGGATCAATCCCCCTTAATTGTGTGAGAGGTAAAACATAGTTGTTGTTATAATGTCTATGCAGTTAACTTGATCAACAGGATGATGTGAATATATAATAAATAAATCAATCAAAAAGCCTTAATTAGAGCAAATACAAAAATATCTGTCTCCCAGTTTGTTTGCATGGACTTTATTGTGTCTTATCTGGTTTCGGCTAATCAGTTCACTGGCGAAAATTCAGTTAAATATACAATCAGATACAGTGTTGTGTTTTTGTCTTGAAATAACAATATAATCATAGCAAAACGAATTGAAAAAAAAAATACTGGGAAACAAATTTCTGATACTTACTCCCGTTTAGGCAAAAAAAAAAAATCATGGCTTATCGGGAGTAACTGTAATGATTAGAAATGATGGTTGATTGCAAAAATGTTTTGGGCTAACATACCCTTGAAAACACTATAGTTTCTTGCAACATATATGATTAGGTACGTCTGACAAAACGTGTCTGTCGACAGACCAATAACAGGCATAAAATATTACAATATCTGGATTCTTATTGGCTCAGTCGAATAATGTAACAGTTCCAAGTACGAGCTTAAAACCAGTAATCTCCTGGTGAGCTGAATATGAGTTGAAATTCAGCTAACAGTCAAGTTTTCCCGAGATAAACTAACATCTCTAATAATGATTCAAAGATATGGGATAATAATTATTTATGTACGAAATGCCTATTACTAAAAATCTAGTTAATTCATATCTTTGGAGCAAGTAAACTGTTTCTTATTTTAAAGTAATAAAATTGTGATAAGACATATATTTTGAAGTGTAATTCTAAACAAATTAAAATTTTATATTATAATTCTGAAAATCCTTAGTAGTTCTTCTCCGGAACTTAGTAACGCGGTTGCGATCTGGCAACAGCGCGCGTCATAAGCCTTGTACTGCAAACTAAGGTTGGGATGCTCAAAACACCGTTTTTAGCTACGTTGGAGGGCTTCGGAACAGTGTTTTTAACTAGCGTCGTGCCTTAACAATGGTATTCCGTCCTGGCCGAAATGTGTTCTCTTTTCTTACATTGTACCAAGGGACACATGTGGAACAGTTTCGAAATAAGAACGTATTTTTCGCACATTCAAGCATTACAACGAATTTTAAGTGCGTAGCGGGAGTCGCTCTTAAAATATGAAATTACATTTGTTTGTATATGAATTGGATTTAACATCAGCAAATTCCTTTAATTAATTTGGTTCCCAAAACTGGAGGAAGTGAGTCTTTAAGAACGTCCTTTCTTCATATTGATATGCCAAATTAATATAAATAAATTTGTTATAACGTCCGACCAACAAGAAGAGGTGTTGAAATTAGGCGGCTATGTCTGTCTGTCCGTATGTGGTTCTGTCTATGGCTTCGTAGCTCCCAAGCGATGCACCTATTTCATTCAATGCTTTTTTTTTTTTTTAATCTAAAAGCCAGCGTTTGACGAAAACCTGTCCAGCTGTTTAAGAGTTATGAGCTCTTTTATGAACTGATGTGAGAACTCCATGGACATGCACTGGAATATTTATTTATATTATATTTAAACTGCCATATAAATAAATTTATACGCCCTACCGCAGCTTAAAAAGGTAATGCACACAAATTCGCTTAATAACAACCATTCAACTCTTCGATTTTTGTTTGCTGTCAGTATAAAATAACAAAAACCAACCATTCTTAGGCAACGTGCATAGGCAAACTTTATGAGCAAACGTTTTTATAGATTGAGGCGATCGTTTAACGTAACCTGTGTACTGTACCACATTCAAATATCCTAATTTTTTTCTATATTGGCTTCACTTATTTGACAGCGCCAATCAAATCAATGTAACTGCAACACCACAGGCTTGTGATTAGCGGGTAAATCCCCAACACGCTGAGAGTTAAGCAGGATTCACAACTGCCACTTAGCGTAGGTACGTAAGAAGTAGACGATTGACCAACTCAGTCGCATACGTAAGCATACTACGTGGTGATGTAAATTCTGGCATTCAAACCTGGTGTGTGTATTTTTACACTTACGTACGTATGCTTAGTGTTTGTTGTGAATCCAATTTTAAAATCATCATATCAGCTGCAGGTGCTTATGTAAAACACTGAAACAAATCGGTACAATACTCGTGACGCGAAAACTACCAGGACCTATGTATAGCAATAAGTAGGGACCCATGTTTTTCACGAAAATGATTTTTCCCCAGTTCGTTTCAGTGCCTTACGTGCACATCTGCAATTCTGCGTCATGGTTATTGGCAGCGCATCTATGTGAAGAGCCGTATCTCATTTGACTGAACCAATTACAATAACGTTCCTACAACACCTCACGTCTGTGATTTACCGGTAGAATCCCAAGGCTCGTGACAGTTAAATTATAAAATCACTGACCACGAAGCAGAACTGCAGATGTGCACGTAAGGCACCAAAACAAAATGGGGCAAAATTATTTTCGCGAATAACAGAGGTCCCTAGCAATAACTACTCCTCTGAATCCAAGATGGTGTTAGTCTATTACTTTCGATCTGCTAAGAGAATGTTCTTTCTGCGTAGAAAAATAAACGTCCGGCTGACGTAATTGTAATACTAATATCACACAACCACTGACATAACCGCACCTGCTGTCACAGTGAATCCTAGACGCTTTATAAGAAATTCATTATTTTATTTTAATTCATGCATTTGGCTCAAGCGGATATAGTACTTAAGAATGTGTGGCAAATGAATTAACTCTAAAAACAATAGTTAAACCCTACGCTTGTTTGAAAGTCAGCATGAAAATTCTACTAAACAATAGCCTTCGATATTGATATTTGCCAAATTTATGAGAAAAATACATTTGTTAAGTGTAATCCTTTGCGCCGCAATTAAAGGATCGAAATTTCGGCGTCACAGATGGGTTGTTCAGAGATACATTACTCGAGATAAATTTATGCTTAGAAAGCTGGCAAAAACTTTAGTCTAAAAAAGCTCTTTTTTCAATTTTGCAAATTGTTTTCTAACAACCTACAATTTTAAACTGATGCTTTTATCGCTAAATTATATGTCATTCTTATATCACTCTAAAAAAATTTGTAGAAGTACAAAGATTTCCTTTGAAAATAGTTCGTTTATGAAGGTACAATGATTAAGTTTGCAATATTACAAAGGAATTCATTATATATATATATATTTATATATATAAACACATAATTCCTGAGCTGTAACATTTTTTTTTGTAAAAAGTACAAGGCCTTTCTTTATGGTTTTACAATATTTCTTAAATGTACAAAAATTTTCCCTGTAAAATTATTTCTTTATAAAGTTACCTGAATTTTCTATGTTAAAAAATTAGGAAATATTTGTAGTCCCCCAAAATCACAGGTTCGCCAGAAAATACATAGTTAAACAAAAATCACACTCTCTGGAAAGCATTATTCTAGAATGAAGTGAGTTCCCATATTGAGTGCGTACTTCAAAATGAAAGTAAATAGCACTGAACTGTACATTGAATGTATACAAATAAAGAAAATTTCGCACAGCACGGAAGTCAGGGTGATCTAGGGTCAAGATAAGGCTGAAATTCTGTGCTATCAGTTAATGGGTGGAACTCGCTACTCATCAGTGGAGTAGTAGCAAATGAACAATTTTTTAGGGTCTGAGTATACACAGAGCAATGGAAATCTAACGTGTAGAACATTGAACACCCGAAATATTCCAGTCCCTACAAAAGATGTTGGTAGAGATATGGTCTATCGCGAGAAAACTTGACTATTAGATGGGTTTCAATATTGTTCAGTTTATCAAAAGCTCACTGGCTTTTCCATGTACGTGAAGTTGTAAAATATTTCTTGTCTGAGCCAATAAGAATCCCACTATTGTAATATTTGATGCCTATCAATGTTCTACAGCCAGCTACGTTGTGTCAGACGTGTATCGGCTATTCACCGAATATTTAGGATTACAGAAGTGAAATGTCCGGCAGGATGGCAATCGCAGTCACACACGCCAGCAAAATGGCTTCCCTGGCCAGCAACATGGCGGAGACGCATACCGCCAATCAGAGTAAGCTCCAAGCAGCCAATAAGCGGCGAAGTTCCCTCGTATAAAGCTGCCACGTCATTTCACGTCTGTACTACTACTTAGTCTATGACCTAGTCATACATGTTGCGAGAAAATACAGCATTTTTTAAGGTATGCTGGTACCGAGAATTTTCGCGGTATTTCATCATCTCTAGGCACTGGAAATCCGCAAAAATTTTTTTTCATAGTCTCCAATAAACTGTAAGTATATTAATCGTGGCACGTGCGAACAGTCTTGGGGTAAATCATACATGTTCTGTGTTTAAGCTGTGCGGTTCTAACCTCGGCATGTTGAAGAAGATAAGAGATTTCGTTTAGCTCTCAACATTTATGTCTTTAGTGAGGGGTGACATGATGTGAGTATAGAGCAGCTCTGGAATGAAGGAGCGAGGGAAACGGGAGATCCCCGAGAAAGCCCGCCGACCAGCGGCATTGTCCGACACGATTCCCACATGCGAAAATCCGGGTACCGACCCCGCCGGGAATCGACCCCGGATCGACTTGGTGGGTTGGCGAGAGGTCTGATCCCTCGACTACCGCGGCCTGTTGTAGACAAAAACAGTGCTCAAATAAACGATGGTCAATGTCGATATAAAACTATCACTGCTATGCAAGAGCGCGTTGGAGCCTAGCAGGCAGTTAACTCTTCCCACGATATTCCAGTGTCTCAGGTCATGCATGCCCACATAAAAATTACATAATGTTTACAACTGCAGAGTAGTTGATGTTTGCGAGATTGTGACGTCAACTGTGATTATTTGTTACGCTCGATGGACTGGTTGCTGAGTTCTAGCGAACTATATCTGATGCACGTTATTCACTCATGTAATTATTTATTC
Source organism: Medauroidea extradentata (assembly GCA_003012365.1). Lineage (NCBI taxonomy): Eukaryota > Metazoa > Arthropoda > Insecta > Phasmatodea > Phasmatidae > Medauroidea > Medauroidea extradentata. The sequence goes on along the minus strand of PNEQ01024455.1, from coordinate 7,474 downwards.
GCAATTGACCGATAAACACGACAGTTGCTTATCAGCGGCACTTCTGACCTCACAGAACCCAGGATGACCGGACAACAATAAATAGAGATAGGAAATGTCGCGGAAAGATTTTTGCAGCACTTTGTTTCGGTGCCTTACGTGAGCACCTGCATCTCTGCTTTGTGGTCAGTGATTGGATACCGTAACACCCAGCGTCTGGAGGTTAAACCCGCAAATCACAGATGTGATGTGTGGCAGTTATCCGTATACTGATTGGCACAGTCAAGTGAATAATAACTCAGCACAAAAACACTTTGCCAATAATCATGAAGTTGAGCTGCAGGTGTGCACGTAAGACACTGAAACAAAGTGGGGCAAAAATCTTTTCACCAAAAATTCTTGTCCCTAACAATAAACAAGCCGTATTTTGACAGATTGGCTCGGGTTGGACTACGCGTAGTGCTAATCTATTTTCATTTATCTAATAATGTATTCGTAAACTAAATATTATAAAATAAATTAGAGGACAAGGCTTATAGACTAGTGCTGATAAAATATTGTTTGGATTTTCTGTGAATTTGGAAGTCATGTTATGAAATATAAATAAGAACAATCCTATTTCAAGACAGTTTTTACCATCTAAGTTACAAAATTCTGAGGTGTTATTCATAGTTTATCCGAAACTCATCATTAGAGACTTGGAAATTTCTCGAATTCATTTGAGATGTCGATAGATTTCAAAGCCCTGTGCACGTTAGTTACTTTCGCGATTGTGTCGCTGTTACCAGAACTTTTCCTTGACGATTCTAAGCTAATAGCAGACCTGCATGAAAACACTCACGGACTACCGCGCTACCTTGTCACATGTACAATTGGCTACCACAGGAGCAGCAGACAATGTACAAGTAGCTGAGGACGTAGTGTACATAGGACTGTGGAGTCCAGCCGTCTGGTCGTTGAACCCGCGAAATTTACGGGCCTCTACTCATCATTATAGCCATATGTTACTTCACAGAACTCACAGAACTTATTTTCTATTATTAATAGGGACCTGAAAAATTTGCGTTTTCTTTTACACACACGCTAGAATTCCAACAACTGTAAGTTCGCGTCACTTTCGCAATTGGTCCTTGACTTATTTGACATCTCCTGGAAGTCTCTGAGCCAGTAACAAAAATATACCTTAACGTGCCCCATACTACTGTATCAGCCAGCAGCTAATAAACATATGACGACTTAACATTCAAAAGGGGCTAAGTACCATTTTCGACAAAAAAGAGTTAGGTACATAGAAAGGTGCCAAAACATTAGGTCGAAGACGTACGTAAAGTGTTATCTCGTTGTGATATTATGCGCGCCGTACATGAGCACAGTTAGATGGTTGGAGTAAGATCAACGCATTCTAGTTCATTGAAAAAATATATATTGATGTTCGTAAGTGTTTTGAATTAATTACTGTGCCATTGCTCCTATGTACTACTTCCCTATTGTAAAAATATGTGAACGCATTTGGATTATTCCTTGTTCATTTGTTTGTCGCAATATACTGTTTTCTTCATTATCTCGAAACTTACCTTTTGGCACTTATCCCTTTATGAATGTTAAGTCCTCATATGTTGTCTGCTTAAATACATAGTTCTTCTTGGAGACTAGCCTACAAGTAAGTGAACCCGCGACATTTTTCCCGTCTCTAATTATTGAGGACCGCACTAGCTTGTTGCAATACATTCCGTGCAACTCCTGTCGCTCTACTTCGTAGTCAAATACGAGCGAAATTCTGCCAGCAGGCTAGACTCCAAACGGTTGTACGTTCGTTCGACGTGTACAGTTATGGTGGAATCACAATGGCGCGACAATGCGACACAACAAAAGCGATGCGACACTAAAAATTCTCGTTATTGCTATTACTGATTTGGCTGTCACGCGATAAATACTAAACAAATTACACGTAAATAATTCATTCCCACTACTTACTAGCCTCTTGTTCGACAGCCACAAATGTTTAGAGCATTAAAGTGATTTTAGTTTTTTTTTAAATATAGTGTTGTCAATACCGTACCCAATGGCATTTCTTGATGTGGAAATAAAGACATAATTACACGTTTGATTAAAAAGGTTATGATTTGCTTATGATCACAAAATAAAACTCTCTTAAAATAAATCACAGTCTATGAGGGAGAGGTCATAACACTCCGTAATGCTCCTCCGCAAGAGAAAATGACTTCCTTTTGTTGCCGGTAGTACCACAAACAGCCGAGCGTATGTACTCTTTTAGAGGAACATTTGCCTAGTTTATATCTGGCGGTGTTACAATTTTTACAAATATTTATATAAAGTGATGATGGTAATCTGGTATTATTGTAGATACATGTTTCGTATCCATAAATGCATCGGCATGTGTGTGGAACTGTCTATATAAGTAGTCTGATATAAAAATTTTTAATGTAGTATTTTAGGACAGCAGTACAATGTAATTTTTTGAAATTTATTAAGGTAATTTTAACGATGCCAAGTTACTATGTAGCGCACGACTGGAAAAACAAGTTTTCCGTTTATAAAGTGCCAAAAATTACGTTGATCGATCAACGGTTGTTACAGAAGGCAATACCGAGGACGGAAGTTTTTTTTAATACCCTCGTACTTTGTATACGAGAATCATTTCATTTACACACATATGTAGTAATTGCATTAGAATGAAATCTGTTATTTCTTGCACTACACAATTTTAGAATTATTGCAGCGTGTCTCACACGTATAAGCTATAATTGTCAAGTAGCAGGCCTATGTTATTAGAATTTTGTGGTCATGGAGAAGAAATAGCCACCAGCAAATTACCGACGTGACATACAGCATGTGAGTGAGAGATTTTGGTCAGCGCTTAACATCGAGGTCTTTAGCACTAATGAGGGGTGACATGAGGTGAGTATGGAGCGGCACCGGAATGAATGGGCGGGGGAAACGGGAGATCCTCGAGAAAACCCGCCGACAAACGGCATCGTCCGGCACGATTCCCACATGCGAATATCCGGGGACCGGCCCCGCCGGGAATCGAACCCGGATCGGCTTGGTGGGAGGCGAGAGGTCTCACCCCTCAACCACCTCGGCCCCTACAGCACGTGTAAAACAAACTTTCCCAGCCACAATCACTGGAAAGAAAGGTTACAGTGGGTTAGCTTGAGGTACATTATACAAAGTGCACTAAAAATCCGTGTAACTAAACATTGACCACTTCAACATGATGAAAACACGTAACGTGTATTAAAACACAATCGAAAATGCCGTCAGTTGTGCACAGTTGACACCTACTGCACTGGTTACATGTTTCTACATAGTAAAAAAAAAAAAAACGAACTTTTATTGCTGAAAATGTGTTCCGATATACACTGCATATGCATTGCCTGGGTTTTTACTTATTTTTTATATAATACATACAAATCCGATAACTATTACACATTTTAAGCTATAAAATCTCTTGCTACGCCAAACGCAAAACAAGAGAAATCTTCCACTAAAAGACTACTAATGTTGCTGTAGCTAGTGAAAGTAAATGAGACAAAATGGGAGTCATATCTTATTCCGCCGTGTCGAAGACCTCTATTTCATAGACCGTGAAATAAATGAACGCGATTCACTACTAACTCACCAGTTTCACCAACATTTGGCCTCAAAATCAAACCCCGGCTCGCTTAAAACGGATTTCTATTTGGGGTTCGCTTCGCGTCCACCACATTAGCCGAGTTGACGTCAGAGAAACCGCGGTGCTGATTAGCAGACCTCTTTTGTTTTTCATGTCACAGAGGTCATAGGTCATGACGCCTCTGTCGCGTCTTTGTGATACCACCATTAGCCGACACTGTCGTGGACTGCAGCTGAAATTGCTTGTGACCTATACTTAGGGTCCCTGGTTATTCGCGTAAAGAATGTTGCCTTACGTGCACACCTGCCATTCTGCTTCATGATTATTGACAGCGTGTCTGTATGAAAAGTCGTAGAGCCAGCGATTTTTGTGAAAAGAACTATGCAACATTTTGTTTCAATGCCTCATGTGCACATCTGCAAACTTTGATTCACGGTCAGCGATGGGCTGGTTTTAACTCTCAACGTCTTGGTCATCTACCCGCAAATCACAGACGTGTGGTGTCGCAGTAACCTTATTATCATTGTCACAGTCAAAAGAAATATGACTCTACACAAACGCACACAGCCAATAACAATGAGGTAGAGTTGCGGATATTCACGTGAGGCATTGAACCAATCTGGTGCAAAATATTTTCGCGAAAACTTCTGGTCCCTACCTATATCTTTGTTGTTATAGTCCTTTATAGGAATGTAATGTATTTTGTAAGATACTTTCAAATCGGGAAAAGTTTTAGCTCGTTTTACTGATACCTAGGGACCTGGAAGATTCGCGTATTCTCTTAGGCAGATGCTGGAATTCGAAGAATTGTAGGTTCCGGCCAATTTTCCAACTGGCCCTTGACATATTTAAGCCGTCCTGGAGGGTTTATAGTCAGTAGTATAGAAACATCACAATGCAGGCCCAATCATGTGTTATCACTAGAGACCGAAAAATTTAGCTAATTCAATGACCTTCATGTTAGAATGCACCGCCCTGTGCTTATTCAAACCCTGACCATTTGTCCGCTAGCTGCTACTCAGCGTAACAACAGACAATGAACAAATAGACATGGCTTGAATATGCATAGGACAATGGCATTCGGGTCATTGAATCGACAAAATTTTACAGCCCCTAGCACAGAATATTTAGGAATACAGAAGTGAAATAGCAATTAGTCACACACGCCAGCAAAATTTCCTCGCTGGCCAGCAACATGTTGAATAAGCCTAATCAGTAGTGCCACGATTTTTTCGCGAAAAGATTTTTGCCCCACTTTGTTTCAGTGTCTCACGTGCACATCGGCAGTTCAGTTTCAAGGTTATTGGCAGCGTGTCTATGTTCAGACACGTTTCTCATTTTACTGCACCAATCAGAATAAGATTACTGCGAGTCTGTACGTATATAATTTGCCAAGGCCAGTGGGAGTAACATCATCCAACCACAAACGATGTAGCAGAGCTGCAGTTGTGCACATGACACATCGAAACCAAATGTTGCAAAAAAAATTTTCGCCATAAAATCGCGGCTCTACTAATCAGCGTAATGCGGCCTCCCTGCTAGCCGGTAGCCAGGCCAATAGGAAACATGGAGCCAAACAGTCACGGGGATGGTATCAACAATCTCGGCCAGCCAACAAGCGGTAAAGTTCATCCGTATCAAAGATCCGCCGCGTAATTTCACGTCTGTATTACTATCTAGTCTGTACCCCTAGTTATCACTAGAGACCTGCAAAATTCGCGTAATTGTTTGGCGACAGGCAGGAATTCACTGGCCTATACTCAGCCGTACACACTCCGTAACGTTATTAGATCCGAGCATTCGTATGTTTGCGCGCCCGCATCATAGGATACTCGCCATTTTACTGCTGGCCTTATTTCATTGGTTCAAGAAGTAATTCAGGTTTGCTACACAAACTGTCGACCAACAACACAAGTCAGGTGAGCACACAGTTGCTTGCAATCCAGTCTGCTGTCTGATTATGACTAAGGACTAGAAAAATTCGCGAATTCAATTACCTGTAAGCTCGAATCCATTGTACTATGCATACTCAAGCCCCGACTATTTGTCCACTAGCTGCTACTCTGTGGAACAGCAGGCAATGAACGAATGGACAGGGTTTGAGTATGCATAGTAAAGTGGATTCTGGCCTACGGGGCATTGAATTCGCGAAACTCTCCGGTCCCTAATTACAACGCGAATCTCGCAGGTATATAGTTACCATTGTGTCATCGAGCAGCCAATACACAGCTGTTTTCTACTGGAGTACATATATATTCTTAGAGGTTAGCCTACAACTCAGAAAACCCACTAATTATTAGAGCCCGGTAATTTTCGCGAAAAGAATTTTGCAGCACTTTGTTTCAGTGTCTTAAGTGCGCACCTGCATCTTTGCTATGTGGTCAGTGATTGGATGCCGTAACACCCAGCGTGTGGAGGTTAAATCAGCAAATCACAGACGTGATGTGTGACAGTTATCCGTGTACTGATTGGCACTGTCAAATTAATAACGACTCTGCACAAAAACACTCTGTCAATAACCATGAAGTTGAACTGCAGGTGTGCACATAAGACACTGAAACAAAGTGGGGCAAAAATCTTTTCGCGAAAACTACCGGGCCCTACTAATTATTCAAGTCTCTACTGATACCTTACAATTACCGCATAGTCTACCGATGCATAACATCGCCCAATTATAAGTTCGGCAGTACAGTGGCCAATCTTCTATAAAAATAAAGTCACACTTGTAAACGAATCGCATAAAGAGTTCGGGGTCAATGGAATAACAGTTGATAGTCTGGAATGTATAGAAAACTAAATTATAGTCTGTCATCAAATTATAACGACAATTTCCCCAAAATTTTTATTGTTTTAATAATTTTATATATGTACGAGATATGGTTCAGGGTTTGACAAATTTTTACTTTAAAGATAATTTCTTATATGAAGTACTTTCTGTATAGTGGCATGTCAAATTCCAAATTTCCGTTAAATGGTTTTATGCCAGATAGGAAAACCGACAAACTTACCGACATGTAATAATTCACACTGTGAACAACAGCGTCACGAGTTACGTCAAGATGTGTGCAAAAACCGTTATGATTTGTTTTCTAATTTTAACAATTTCAGAAATTTCGCAATTTTCAAATTCATTTAAAGAACTGTGCAATGGGAGTGCATGACTGTATTTAATTGCATGGACATACTCCATTGTGAAACAAATGACTGTCAAATGAAAACTTAAAATAATAAAAGAAAACATACATAAGTAGAGTTTTCTTTAGTCAACACGACACGTACACAACATAAAATTCCCAAAAAATGGAATCGGGTCAAATAAAAAAAGGAACAAACAGATAATAAATGAAATAAGACAAACAAATAAGAAACCTAAGTTTACATGCGACACAACGATGAGGCAAAACAAAAACACAGTAGATATCAGACACGAACAGAAATACAACAAACGACACAACGATGAGACGAAACAAAACCACAGTAGATATCATACACGAACAGAAATACAACAAACGACACAACGATGAGGCAAAACAAAAATACAGTAGATATCAGACCCGAACAGAAATACAACAAACAACACAACGATGAGACGAAACAAAACCACAGTAGATATCAGACACGAACAGAAATACAACAAACGACACAACGATGAGGCAAAACAAAAACACAGTAGATATCATACACGAACAGAAATACAACAATCGACAGAATGATGAGACGAAACAAAAACACAGTAGACATCAGACACGAACAGAAATACAATAAACGACACAACGATTAGGCAAAAGAAAAACACAGTAGATATCATACACGAACAGAAATACAACAAACGACACAACGATGAGACGAAACAAAAAC